>ML660246.1:587775-643007 GCA_007570785.1 Antilocapra americana
ATTAGTTTGCATTCCCACCAACAGTGTAAGAGAGTTTCCTTTTCTCCACATCCTCTCCAGCGTTTATTACTTGTAGATTTTTCCATGGCAGCCATTCTGACTGGTGTAAAGTGATACCTCATTGTGGTTTTGATTTGCATTTCTCTAATAATGAGTGATGTTGAGCATCTTTTCATGTGTTTGTTAGCCACTTTTATGTCTTCTTTGGAGAAATGTCTGTTAAGTTCTTTGGCCCACATTTTGATTGGGTCGTTTATTTTTCTAGAATGGAGCTGCAGGAGTTGCTAGTATATTTTTGAGATTAATTGTTTGTTCATTGCTTCATTGGCTATTATTTTCTCCCATTCTGAAGGCTGTCTTTTCACCTTGCTTATAGTTTCCTTTGTTGTGCAGAAGCTTTTAATTTTAATTAGGTCCCATTTGTTTATTCATGCTTTTATTTCCAATATTCTGGGAGGTGGGTCATGGAGGATCCCGCTTTGGTTTATGTCAGAGAGTGTTCTGCCTATGTTATCCTCTAGCAGTTTTATAGTTTCTGGTCTTATGCTTAGATCTTTGATCCATTTTGAGTTTATCTTTGTGTATGGTGTTAGAAAGTGTTCTAGTTTCATTCTTTTACAAGTGGCTGTCCAGTTTTCCCAGCACCACTTGTTAAAGAGGTTGTCTTTTCTGCACTGTATATTCTTGCCTCCTTTGTCAAAGATAAGGTGTCCATAGATGCGTGGATTTATCTCTGGGCTTTCTATTTTGTTCCATTGATCTATATTTCTGTCTTTGTGCCAGTACCATACTGTCTTAATGACTGTGGATTTGTAGTATAGCCTAAAGTCAGGTAGATAGATTCCTCCAGTTCCATTCTTCTTTCTCAAGATTGCTTTGGCTATACGAGGTTTTTTGTATTTCCATACAAATTGTGAAATTGTTTGTTCTAGTTCTGTGAAATAGACCCCTGGTAGCTTGATAGGAATTGCATTGAATCTATAGATTGCTCTGGGTAGTATACTCATTTTCACTATATTGATTTCTCCAATCCACGAACTCGGCACATTTCTCCATCTGTTTGTGTCCTCTTTGATTTCTTTCATCAGTGTTTTATAGTTTTCTATATACAAGTATTTTGTTTCTTTAGGTAGAAATACTCCTAAGTATTTTATTATTTTTGTTTCGATGGTGAATGGAATTGTTTCCTTAATTTCTATTTCTGTTTTCTCATTGTTAGTGTTTAGGAATGCCAGGGATTTCTGTGTGTTGATTTTCTATCCTGAAACTTTGCTATATTCACTGATTAGCTCTAGTAATTTTCTACTAGAGTCTTTAGGGTTTTCAATATAGAGGATCATGTCATCTGCAAACAGAGATTTTTAATTCTTCTTTTCCAATCTGGATTCCTTTGATTTCTTTATCTGCTCTGATTTCTGTAGCCAAGACTTTCAAAATATGTTGAAAAGTAGTGGTGAGAGTGGGCACCCTTGTCTTGTTCCTGACTTCAACGGGAATGCTTCCAGTTTTTCACCATTGAGGAAAATGTTTGCTGTGGGTTTGTGATATACAGCTTTTATTATGTTGAGGTATGTTCCTTCTAGTCCTCCTTTTTGGAGGGTTTTTATCATAAATGGATGTTGAATTTTGTCAAAGGCTTTCTCTGCATCTATTCAGATAATCATGTGGTTTTTATTTTTCAATTTGTTAATGTGGTGTATTGCATTGATTGATTTGTGAATATTGAAGAATCCTTGCATCCCTGGGATAAAGCCTACTTGATCATGATGTATGATTTTTTTAATGTGTTGTTGGATTCTATTTGCTAGAATTTTGTTAAGGATTTTTGCATCTAAGTTCACCCGTGATATTGGCCTCTAGTTTTCTTTTTTTTGTTGCATCTTTGTTGGGTTTTGGAATTAGGGTGATGGTGGCCTCATAGAATGAGTTTGGAAGTTTACCTTCGTCTGCAATTTTCTGGAAGAGTTTGAGTAGAATAGGTGTTAGCTCTTCTCTAAATTTTTGGTAGAATTCAGCTGTGAAGCCATCTGGTCCTGGGCTTTTCTTTTTTGGAAGATTTCTGTTTGCGGTTTCAATTTCTGTGCTTGTGATGGGTCTATTAAGATTATCTATCTCTTCCTGGTTTAGTCTTGGAAAGTTGTACTTTTCTAGGAATTTGTCCATTTCATCCAGGTTGTCCAGTTTATTTGCATATAGTTGCTGATAATATCTTATGATCCTTTGTATTTCTGTGTTTTCTGTTGTGATTTCTCCATTTTCATCTCTAATTCTGTTGATTTGGTTCTTCTCCCTTTGTTTCTTGATGAGTCTGGCTAATGGTTCATCAATTTTATTTATCTTCTCAAAGAACCAGCTTTTGGCTTGGTTGATTTTTGCTATGGTCTCTTGTTTCCTTTGCATTTATTTCTTCCCTGATCCTTAAGATTTCTTTCCTTCCACTAGACCTGGGTTTCTGCATCTCTTCCTTTTCTAGTTGCTTTAGGTGTAAAGTAAGGTTATTTATTTGACTTTTTTCTTGTTTCCTGAGGTGAGCTTGTATTGCTATAAACTTTCCCATTAGCACTGCTTTCACAGTGTCCCATAGGTTTTTGGCTATTGTGTTTTCATTTTCATCCATTTCTATGCATAACTGAATTTCATTTTTTATTTCTTCTGTGATTTGTTGATTATTCAGCAGTGTGTTGTTGAGCCTCCATATGTTGGAAGTTTTGAATGGCTTTCTCCTGTAACTGATATCTAATCTCACTGCATTGCGGTCAGAAAAGATGCTTGGAATGATTTCAATATTTTTGAATTTACCAAGGCTAGATTTATGGCCCAGGATGTGATCTATCCTGGAGAAGGTCCCGTGTGCACTTGAGAAAAAGGTGAAATTCATTGTTTTGGGCTGGAATGACCTATAGATATTAATTAGGTCTAGTTGGTCTATTGTATCATTTAAAGTTAGAATTCCCTTGTTACTTTTCTGTTTAGGTGATCTATCCATTGGTGTTAGTGGTGTATTAAAGCCTCCCACTATTATTGTGTTGTTGTTAATTTCCCCTTTCATACTTGTTAGCATTTGCCTTACATATTGTGGTGCTCCTATGTTGTGTGCATAAATATTTATAATTGTTATTTCTTCTTCTTGGATTGATCCTTTGATCATTATGTAATGTCCATCTTTATCTCTTTTCACCACCTTTATTTTAAAGTCTACTTTATCTGATATGAGTATTGCCACTCCTGCTTTCTTTTAGTCTTTATTTGCATGGAATATCTTTTTTCCAGCCTTTAACTTTCAGTCTATATGTGTCCCTAGGTTTGAGGTGAGTCTCTTGCAGACAACATATATAGGGGTCTTGTTTCTGTATCCAATCTGTATCCAATCAGCCAATCTTTGTCTTTTGGTTGGGGCATTCAACCCGTTAAGGTAATTATTGATAAGTATGATCCTGTTGCCATTTATTTTATTGTTTTGGGTTCGAGATTATATACCCCATCTGTGTTTCCTATCTAGGAAAGATCCTTTAGCATTTGTTGGAGGGCTGGTTTGGTGTTGCTGAATTCTCTCAGTTTCTGCTTGTCTGAAGAGCTTCTCTCTTGCTTTATTTATGATCAAATGGATGTTGACAATTGGATCTCTGTTCCTCTACCTTTTCTAAATCCAGCTTGAACATCTGGAAGTTCACAGATGACATACTGTTAAAGCCTGGCTTGCAGAATTTTGAACAATACTTTGCTAGCATGTGAGATGAGTGCAATTTTCAATAGTTTGAGCATTCTTTGGCATTGCCTTTCTTTGGGATTGGAATGAAAATTGACCTTTTCCAGTCCTGTGGCCACTGCTGAGTTTTCCAAATTTGCTGGCATATTGAATGCAGCACTTTCAAAGCATCATGTTTTAGGATTTGAAATAGCTCGACTGGAATTCCATCACCTCTACAAGTTTTGTTCATAGTGATGCTTCCTAAGGCTCACTTGGCTTTGCATTCCAGGATGTCTGGCTCTAGGTGGGTGATAACACCATCGTGATTATCTGGGTCATGAAAATCTTTTTTCTATAATTCTTCTGTGTATTTTTGCTACCTCTTCTTATTATCTTCTACTTGTTTTAGGTCCATACTATTTATGTCCTTTTTTGCACCTTTCTTTTACAAAATGTTACCTTGGTATCTCTAATTTTCTTGAAAAGATCTTTAGTGTTTCCCATTTTATTGTTTTTCTCTATTTCTTTGCACTGATTACTGAGGAAAGCTTTCTTATCTGTCCTTGCTGTTCTTTGGAACCCTGCATTCAAATATGTGTACCTTTCCATTTCTCCTTTGCCTTTCACTTCTTGTCTTTTCACAGCTATTTGAAAGCCCTCCTCAAACAACCATTTTGCCTGTTAGCATTCCTTTTACTTGGGGATGGTCTTGACCACTGCTTCCTGTGCAATGTCATCATGAAAAATTATTGGCTGGATGAAGCACAAGCTGGAATCAAGATTGCTGGAAGAAATATCAGTAATCTCAGATATGCAGATGACACCACGTTTATGGAAGAAAGTGAAGAGGAACTAAAAAGCTTCTTGATGAAAGTGAAACAGGAGAGTGAAAAAGTTGCCTTAAAACTCAACATTCAGAAAACTAAGATCATGGCATATGGTCCAATCACTCATGGGAAATAGATTCGTAAACAATGACAACAGTGACAGACTTTATTTTGGGGGGCTCCAAAATCACAGCAGATGGTGACCGTAGCCATGAAATTTAAAGGTGCTTGCTCCTTGGAAGGAAAGTTGTGATCAATCTAAACAGTATATTAAAAAGCAAAGACATTGCTTTGCCAACAAAGATCTATCCAGTCAAAACCATGGTTTTTCCTGTAGTCATGTACTGATGTGAGAGTTGAACTGTTTAGACAGCTGAACACTAAAGAATTTGTGCTTTTGAACTGTGATGTTGGAGATGACTCTTGAGACTCCATTGGACTGCAAGGAGATCCATCCAATCCATCCTAAAGAAATGCTCAACATCACTCATTATCAGAGAAATGCAAATCAAAACCACAATGAGGTACCATTTCACACCAGTCAGAATGGCTGCCATCCAAAAGTATACAAGCAATAAATGCTGGAGAGGATATGGAGAAAAGAGAACCCTATTACACTGTTGGTGGGAAAGCAAACTAGTACAGCCACTATAGAGAACAGTGTGGAGATTCCTTAAAATACTGGAAATAGAACTGCCATATGACCCAGAAATCCCACTGCTGGGCATAAGGAAACCAGAATTGAAAGAGACACGTGTACCTCAATGTTCATTGCCACATTTTTTACAATAGCCAGGACATGGAAGCAACCTGGATGCCCAGCAACCTGGATGCCCATCAACAGACGAATGGATAAGAAAGCTGTGGTACATATACACAATGGAATATTACTCAACCATTGAAAAAAATACATTTGAATCAGTTCTACTGAGGTGGCTGAAACTGGAGCCTATTATACAGAGTGAAGTAAGCCAGAATGAAAAACAGCAATACAGTATACTAATGCATATATATGGAATTTAGAAAGATGGTAACGATAACCCTGTACGTGAGACAGCAAAAGAGATGCAGATGTATAGAACAGTCTTTTGGACTCTATGGGAGAGGACGAGGGTGAGATGATATGGGAGAACAGCATTGAAATATGTAAACTATCATATGTAAAATGAATCGCCAACCCAGGTTTAAGGCATGATACAGGGTGCTCAGGAGTGGTGCACCAGGATAACCCAGAGGGATGGAATCGGGAGGGAGGTGGGAGGGGGGTTCTGGAAGGGCAACACATGTATACTTATGGTGGATTCATGTCAATGTATAACAAAATGAACACAATAATGTAAAGAAAAAAATCTTTGCTGAATTTGATACCAAAAAAAATAAATAAAAATGAATGTGCTATTGGAAATAAAAAAGAAATCAGTCCTGAATATTCATTGGAGGACTGATGCTGAAGGTGAAACTCCAATACTTTAGCCACCTGATGATAAGGACTGACTCATCTGAAGAAACCCTGATGCTGTGAAACTTTGAAGGCAGGAGGAGAAGTGGACGATAGTGAATGAGATGTTTGGATATCATCACCCACTCGATGGACACGATTTTGAGCAAACTCAGGGAGTTGGTAATGGACAGGGAAGCCTGGTGTGCTGCAGTCTATGGAGTCACAAAATGTTGGACATGACTAAGCAACTGAACAGCTTGTGTTCATCTGAAATGAGCACAACTTTGTAAATCAAATATACTCCAATAGAATTCTTAAGTGAAATAAAAACAATTTAATACAGAATCTAGTACCTACTTTAAGAAAATAACTTCATGACATTGTAGGGTGGGGAGATGGCTCATAAACTAGCTTTGAAAAGAACTATACAAAAAGAGCTTTTAGTATAGTTCTTGACAATCTCAAGACAGAAAGTGTCATGCTCAAAATTATTCTATTCATTTCTGGCCGTAATTTAGCTCAGATTCAGAACTGAAACTTTGATATAATTTTAGTGTCTACCTTTTTAAATGGAAGGATTAAGTAAACTCATGACACAGTAAGTGTGTGGACTAATATCAGATCTGTCGTACCCACAAACTCACCCTGGACTAATACTGACAGCTTTTTCTAAGTAATTACAAAATTACTGTGACTGAATTATGCATCATTATTGTGTATGTCACAAGGAAAGAAAATCACTGAAAACTTTGGAATATATCTCTTGTCACCTAGAATTTTACATTATAATTAATGAAAACACTTTTTTAAAAGGAGCTTTATTGAGGTAAAGACATATGATAAATTAAACTTAAACAATTTAGTAAGTTCTACAGTATGTATACACTTGAGAAACCATCATTCTCCTCAAGATAATGATATATCCATCACCCATAGAATGTCCTTAGATCTTGATGCTCTTTCCACCTTCTGGCTGGAAAACCAACCATATGCTTCTGTCACATAGATTACTCTGCCTTTCCTAGAGTTTTAAATAAAAGGAATAACACAGCTTGTATTCTTTTTTGTCTCACTTTTTTTTCCAGCCTGATTATTTCATCCACGCTATTATGTGTACCTTGTTTATTGTTGACAGCATTGCATTGAATGTATCCTACTATAATGTTGATCCATTCACCTATTGATGGAAGTTTTGGTTATTTCTAGTTTCTGGTTGTTACCAGTAAAACTGCTTTGAACAGTTTTCTACAGGTCCTTCTATAGACATATACTTTCATTTTCTCCTGGGAAAATACCTAGAGTGGAATAGTTGGGTCATATGGTCAGTGTATATTTAACTTCTTTATTATATTGTTTTTTAATTAATTAATTTATTTTATCATGTTGGTTTTGCCATACAATGACATGAATCTGCCATGGGCATAATTGAGGCTAATTACTTTACACCAAGTCAATTACAACACCACCCTTATGACAGAAAGTGAAGAGGAACTAAAAAGCCTCTTGCTGAAAGTGAAAGAGGAGAGTGAAAAAGTTGGCTTAAAGCTCAACATTCAGAAAACTAAGATCATGGCATCTGGTCCCATCACTTTATGGGAAATAGATGGGGAAACAGTGGATACAGTGTCAGACTTTGTTTTCTGAGGCTCCAAAATCACTGCAGATGGTGATTGCAGCCATGAAATCAAAAGACGCCTACTCCTTGGAAGGAAAGTTATGGCCAGTCTGGATAGCATATTGAATAGCAGAGACATTACTTTGCCAACAAAGGTCCATCTAGTCAAGGCTATGGTTTTCCAGTAATCATGTATGGATGTGAGAGTTGGACAGTGAAAAAAGCTGAGCACTGAAGAATTGATGCTTTTGAACTGTGGTGTTGGAGAAGACTCTTGAGAGTCTATTGGACTGCAAGGAGATTCAACAAGTCCTTCCTAAAAGAGATCAGTCCTGGGTGTTCATTGAAAGGATTGATGTTGAAGCTGAAGCGCCAGTACTTTGGCCACCTCATACAAAGAGTTGACTCATTGAAAAAGACCCTGATGCTGGGAAGGATTGGGGGCAGGAGGAGAAGGGGACAACAAAGGATGAGATGGCTGGATGGCATCACTGACTCGATGGACATGGGTTTGTGTGGACTCTGGGAGTTGGTGATGGACAGGGAGGCCTGGTATCTTGCAGTTCATGGGGTCGCAAAGAGTCGGACACGACTGAGAGACTGAACTGAACTGAATTACTTTACAATATTGTCATGGGTTTTGCCATACGGTGACATGAATCAGCCCTGGGTTTACACGTGTTTGCCATCCTGAATCCCCCTCCTATCTCCCTCCCTATTCTATTCCTCAGGGTCATCCCAGTGCACCAGCTCTGAGCACCTTGTCTCAGGCATCTAACCTGGACTGGCGATCTGTTTCACATATGATAATACACATATTTCAATGCTATTCTTTCAAATAATCCCACCATCGCCTTCTCCTACAGAGTACAAGAGACTGTCCTACCAATCTGTGACTCTTTTTCTATCTCACATATAGGGTCATCATTACCATCTTTCTAAATTCCATATATATGTATTAGTATACTGCACTGGTGTTTTTCTTTCTGACTTACTTCACTTTGTATAGCAGGCTCCAGTTTCATCCACCTCATTAGAACTTTTTCAAATGTATCATTTTTAATAGCTGAGTAATATTCCATTGTGTATATGTATCACAGCTTTCTTATCCATTTGTCTGCCAATGGATATCTAGGTTGCTTCCATGCCCTGGCTATTATAAACAGTGCTGGAGAATGCTTTCTAAAACTGGTACAAATGTGAATACTTGTCTTGTCACACTTATGATCACAAGATGGAAAATATTGAGTTGGTAACAAGGTTCAATCAGTTTTTTCACAATATCTTACAGAAAAACCCAAACAAACTTTTTGGCCAACCCAACATAAGCACCATGAACTGATGAAGTTACTATTCCTAGCGTTTTCCCGTTCAGAGTTGAACTACTCTGAATATTTTTTTTCAATTCATCTTGACCATAATTTTCTGTTCCATTTGTGCTAAACAGAAGCTTTAAGAATGTCACATTTATTGAGAGAATCCTGTACTTCTCTCTGTGAAATTATCTTCTGACTTACTGACATACTGCTGTGCAAGTTTTGATGCATATATTACCAGGAAGTGTCTACAGAAGACGTTAGATCAAGTTCACACATGTACACATAGAAACAACCTATTGTCATTGACTTCTGAACAATAGTGTTTGTATATTATCAATTCTAAGATAAATCTCTATTTGAAAAATATGGAAATTCTAGCATCAGTGAAATTCATTTTGTGTGTGTGTGTGACCACCCTATTTGTTAGTGTAAAGTTATAGTGGCTCATCTGTTGTATTCTGTTGCATTATTGAGAAAACATATTTAAATATAGTTTCATATAAGTTTACCAACTACATTTACTTTCTACCCAACTATTAGAGGTATTAGAGATTCTAAGGAACCACTGAAATTCTTAGATTACATCAGTAGACATAATTTTATTAACTATGCCTCAAGAAATCCACAGATAAGGAAGATATAAATGACTTAGTGGAAAGTTTGAACTGGACCAGGAGCTTTCTAAAGACTTATAACAAGCTATGTCTTGCGAATTTCTGCCCTAATCTTAGAAATATGACTGATATCCTCTGTGACATTTCAAATTCAATACTTCAGTCTGTTGCAATTGTATATCTATCTTTTTCTTCTTCCCCTTTCTTTCTTCTAATCAAATGGATGGTGATAATACAAACCATTTTACAGTTTGCAGTGCATAATATATTCATTATAAGCTATATAAATTGTTTTTCTCTACATGCTACTGTGACCAATTCTAGTTTTAAAATTGGAATGGGCTTTGGTGTCACTTGATGAATGTATTAAGGGAATAAGAAACTTATATTCATAATTTAGAATATTGACTGAAATTATACCTAGAATGTCAAGCTCCAGAAATGTTAAATGAAGTGAATAGCCAATTTTGATCTCAAATATGTGACTCATACGTCCACTGGTCTCCATCTTCTATTCAGGCTTGAGTACAAGACAGAGTGAAGGGTTCTTGTTCCATGGTATGATCTGAGACTTAGGGATGTTTACAATAACATCTTTCATACAATTCTAATGGCTAGGCCAGCTTCTGTGAAATCTCAGTACAGGTGATTCAGAAGGTTGTGTGAAATCATATCATCCCTGCTATCAGAGAGCAGTGTATGAGGACTTGGAGCTTAGCACTGTGCCCTCTGTGCCTGCGAAATCATGTCTTACTGTGCCCTCTGCCAGTGACATCATGTCATACTGTGCCCTCTGTGCCAGTGACATCATGTCATACTGTGTCCTTTGTGCTGTTGTACTGTGTCTATCTCTTCTCTTCTCTTAACCCTAAGCACTCAAGGCTGTTTGGTTGGCTCTTTTATTTGCCACTTTAGAGTTTAGGTCACTCCTTGTCTAATGCTGATCTGTTTAAGGTTTGCCACTCTGGCTTTTGTTCTTGTTCTCATTGCTGTTTGTAATTTTGTTTGGTAAAAAAGGTTAGTGAGGAATGACATTCACAGTATAAATCATAATGTATTTTAATGTCTGCATTTATATGAAGAGGGAGAGGGATGTGACGAGTCATTTAACTGTTATGAGAATTCCAAATAAACTAAAATGAATAGAATAACCCTTTTTGAATGGATAAGAAAGCTGTGGTACATATACACAATGGAATATTACTCAGCATTAAAAAAAATTCATTTGAAGCAATTCTACTCAGATGGACAGAACTGGAGCCCATTATCCAGAGTGAAGTAAGCCAGAAGCAAAAACAACAATACAGTATACTAACGCATATATATGGAATTTAGAAAGACGGTAACGAGAACCCAACATGCGAGACAGCAAAAGGAACGCAGATGTATAGAACAGACTCGTGGACTCTGTGGATGAGGGCAAGGGTGGGATGATATGGGAGAATGGCATTGAAACATGTTAATTATCATATGTCTAATCAATTGCCAGCCCAGGATTGATTCTCGGGACTGGTGTATCGAGATTTCCCAGGGAGGAGGGAAGAGGGAGGGGGGAGGGAGGGGTTTCTGGAGGGGGAGCATATGTAAACCCATGGTGATATCATGACATTGTATGGCAAAAACAATAAAAGGGAGAAAAAAAAAGAATAACCCTTTTTGCTTTAAGATGTGGAATTTAAAGTAGGCAATCCTTTCTTAAGGAGTGAAATTTGGTCTTAGAAGAGTGAGAAGTTTCCTTGAGTTACATTCATGTCCAAAATAATAGCACCTAGGTAAATGCTATCCTGATCCTGGAAGTGAGAAATGTGTTCCAGGTCAGCTGTGTCTTTTATTCCAGGCCTCCAGACCCCAGGAATTATCTTTCTCATGGAAGGCATGAATGTAATATGGAGAATATACCCTATGATTAGAGAACATAAACACAAGGCTTTGATTTTGTAGATATCCATGGGAGTACAGTATGCAGTTCTATGGCTTTGTAGACAGAACTCCTCGAAACTTTCCTGGTGCTATCTGACAGGACTTCTGTGGCTGCGAAAAGGAGCTATGTGAGGAAGTAGCATGTAGTCCTCTATTCTGGGAGGAGGATATTGGTTTAGCCAACACAGGTACAATCATCATTCAATGGTGTCCTCTCTTAGACACAGCATAGAGTGTTGGTGTATGTTGTATTATGTTTGTTCTTTCTTTTTTTTCTTCCAGGCTTTCTTCACCCATGCACATCAAAAATATGGTATATAAAGGTTCACAAACAGATGTGTATAAACAGGGATTGGCCTAAAACAAACAAAAAAATTGTATCTGGCTCACCTGCTGCTATGACCATCTTTATCCTGTGGATTTCAAGCTTGACAGTGAGTTATACAATTCAAAATTTGAGTGTCAAGAGAATAAATGGACCCAGTGAACTGATGATGGAGTCTGTCAAATGGGAAGAAGTTAGTCTAGAACTCCCTCAAGAGCTAGCCAGTCTTTGAAAAGTTTGAAGACAAAACCACAAGAAAATAACCCCTCAAAAAAAAACTCCCCTGAATGCAAAAATGTGATTAATATTCTCTGTCACTTGCATATATCGATCCTGTCTTCTAATGTTAAAAAGCCATGTCTTTCAAAAAAGCTATTGGGATCCTGCAGATACACTGCCAGGAGATGTGGAGCTACCATATGACCCACCAATTTCACACCTGGTCACATAGCCAGAGAAAAAAATGATTTGAAACGATGCATGCACCCCATTGTTAATTGCAGCACCATTATTGAAGCAACCTATATGTCCAAGATGAATTAATAAAGAATATGTGGCACATATATAAAATGAAATCTTACTCAGCCATTAAAAAGAATGAAATAATATCATTTGCAGGAGGAATGATGCACTTAGAGATTATCAAACTAAGTGAAATAAGACAGAAAGAGAAAAGTAAATATCATAGATCATGTGATACATAGAATCTAAAAAAATGATACAAATGAACTTATTTATAAAACAGAATCAGAAAACAAACTTATGGCTACCAGAGGAATAAAGTTTGGGAAAGGGCTACATTGAAAGTTTGAGACTGACATATTTTTAATATAGCAGCATATATATATATATATATATATATATATATATATATATATATATATACGATATTAAAAATAAAATGTTTTTCCATGAAAAAAATAAAAGCTGGCAAGAAAGAAAATGGGATATGTGAGGCACAGTTTGTTGTTATTGTTGTTCAATCAGTAAGTTTTGTCCAACTCTTTGAGATCCTATGAACTGTAGCATGTCAGACTCTTCTGTCCTCCACCATCTCCTGGAGTTTGCTCAAATTCTTGTGCATTGAGTTGGACTATCTAACAGTCTCATGCAATCTAATCATACTATCTAACCATCTCATTCTCTGTCTCCCCATTCTCCTGTTGCAGTCAATCTTTCTAAGTAGCAGGAACCTTTCCAATGAGTTTATTCTTCACATCAGGTGGCCAAAGTATTGGACCTTCAGCTTAAGTGCCAGTTATTCCAGTGAATATTCAGGGTTTATTTCTTTTAGAATTGATTAGTTTGATTTCCTTGTCCAAGGGACTCTCAAGACTCTTCTGTAGCACTGCAATTCAAAAGCATTAATTCTTCAATGCTCAGTCTTTATGGCCCAACTACCCTGTCACATTTGTACAAAACTGCTAGAAAAGCAATAGCTTTGACTATATAGACCTTTGTTATAAAAGTTATGTCTCTGCTTTTTAATATGCTGTCTAGGTTTGTCATAGTTCTGCTTCCAAGGAGCAGGTGCCATTAATTTCATGGCTGAAGTCACCATCCACAGTAATTTGGAGCTCAAGAAAATGAAATGTGTCACTGCTTCCACTTTTTCCCCTTCTATTTACAATGAAGTGATAGGACCAGATGCTATGATCTTAGTTTTTTTTTATTGTTTTTGCCATACAATGACATGATATCACCATGGGTTTCCATATGCTTCCCCTCCAGAACCCCCCTCCCTCCTCCCCCCCCCCGGGAAATCTCACTGCACCAGCCCCGAGCATCAATCCTGGGCTGGCGATTGATTAGACATATGATAATTAACATGTTTCAATGCCCTTCTCCCATATCATCCCACCCTTACCCTCATCCACAAAGTCCACGAGTCTATTCTATACATCTGCGTTCCTTTTGCTGTCTCGCATGTTGGGTTCTCGTTACCGTCTTTCTAAATTCCACATATATGCGTTAATATACTGTATTGTTGTTTTTGCTTCTGGCTTACTTCACTCTGGATAATGGGCTCCAGTTCTGTCCATCTGAGTAGAATTGCTTCAAATGAATTTTTTTTAATGCTGAGTAATATTCCATTGTGTATATGTACCACAGCTTTCTTATCCATTCATCAGTTGATGATCTTAGTTTTGAATGTAGAGTTTCAAGCCAGGTTTTTCAATCTCCTCTTTCACTTTCAAGAAGCTCTTTAGTTTCTCTTCAATTTTTGCCATAAGAATGGTATTAGCTGTGTATTTAAAGTTATTAATATTTCTCCTGGAAATCATGATTCCAGCTTGTGGTTCATCCATTATGGAAATTCTCATGATATATTCTGCATATAAGTTAAAAAGTAGGGTGATGATATACAGCCTTGATATATTCCTTTCCCAATTTTGAACCAGCAAGTTGTTCCATGGTCTGTTCTAATTGTTGCTTCTTGACCTGCATACAGGTTTCTTAGGAGACAGTCAAGATTATCTCATACTCCAATCACTTAAAGAATTTTCCACAATTTTTTGTGTTCCACACAGTCAAAGGCTTTAGTATACTCGGTGAAGCAGAAATAGATTTTTTTTTTCTGAAACTCCCTTGCTTTTTCCATGATCCAATGAATGTTGGCAATTTGATCTGTACCTTTACCTCTTTGAAACCCAGTTTGTATCTCTAAAAGTTTTCAATTCACGTACTATTGAAGCCTATCTTGAAGGATTTTGAGCATAATCTTGCTATCATGTGAAAAGAATAAAATTGTATGGTAGTTTGAACATTCTTTGGCGTTGCCCTTTTTTGGGATTGAAATGAAAACTGACTGATTCCGGTTCTGTGGACACTGCTCAGTTTTCAAATTTGCTCACAGATGTAGTGCAGCACTTAACTGCATCGTCATATAGGGTTTCAAATAGCCCACCTGGAATTCTATAACCTCCAATAGCTATATTTGTAATAATACTTCCAAGGTCTTACCTGACATCACACTCCAAGGTGTCAGACTCTAGGTGAGTGACCACAGCATCGTGGTTATCTGGGTCATCAAGACCTTTCTTGCTTAGTTATTCTATATATTCTTGCCACCTCTTCGTAATCTCTTCTGCTTCTATTAAATTATTACTGTTTCTGTCCTTTAAGGTGCCCATGCTTGCATGAAATGTTTCCTTGATATCTCCAATTTTCTTGAAAGGATTTCTAATCTTTCCCATTCTCTTGTTTTCCTCTATTTCTTTTTTTAACTTTAATTGAAAGCTAATTACTTTACAATAATGTAGTAGTTTTTACCACACATTGACATGAATCAGCCATGGGTGTACATGTGTTCCCCATCCTGAACCCCCCTCCCACTTCCTTCCCTATCCCATCCCTCAGGGTCATCCCAGTGCACCAGCCCTGATCACTTCTGTCTCATGCATCGAACCTGGACTGGTGATCTGTTTCACATATGATAATATACATGTTTCAGTGCTATTCTCTCAAATAATCCCATCCTCACTTTCTCCCACAGAGTCCAAAAGACTGTTCTATACATCTGTGTCTCTTGCTTTCTTGCATATAGAGTCATAGTTACCATCTTTCTACTGGTCAAGCACTTGTAAACGAATGAAGCTAGAACACTTTATAACACCATACACAAAAATAAACTCAAAATGGATTAAAGATATAAATGTAAGACCAAAAACTATAAAACTCCTAGAGGGAAACATAGGCAAAACACTCTCTGACATAAATCATAGCAGGATCCTCTATGGCCCACCTCCCAGAGTAATGGAAATAAAAGCAAAAATAAATAAATGGGACCTAATTAAACTTAAAAGTTTTTGCACAACGAAGGAAACTATAAGCAAGGTGAAAAGATAGCCTTCAAAATGGGAGAAAATAATAGCAAATGAAGCAACTAACAAAGAATTAATCTCAAAAATATACAAGAAGCTCCTGCGGCTCAATTCCAGAAAAGTAAATGACCCAATCAAAAAAATGGACCAAACAACTAAACATGCATTTCTCCAAAGAAGGCATACAGATGAACACATGGAAAGATGCTCAATATCACTCATTATCAGAGAAATGCCAATCAAAACCACAATGAGGTACTATCTCACACCAGTCAGAATGGCTAATATCCAAAAGTCTTCTATTTCTTTGCATTGTTCACTTAGGAAAGCCTTCTCATTTCTGCTCTATATTCTTTGAAATTCTACATTCATTTCGGTATACCTTTCCCTTTCTCCTTTGCCTTTCACTTCTCTTCTCTCCTCATCTATTTGTTAAGCCTCCACAGACAACCTGGAGAAGGAAATGGCAACCCATTCCAATATTCTTGCCTGAAGAATACCAAGGACAGAGGAGCTTGGTGGGCTGCCATCTGTGGGGTTGCACAGAGTCGGTCACGATTGACTCCACTTAATAGCAGCAGCAGCCACAGACAACTATTTCATCTTCTTACCTTTCTTTTTGTTTGGCATGGTTTTGATCACTGCCTGTACAGTGTTATGAATCTCCATCCATAGTTCTTCAGACATTTTGTCTACAAGATCTAATCCTTTTAATCTATTCATCACCTCTACCTCATAATCGTAAATGATTTGATTTAGGTCATACCTGAATGGCCTAGTGGTTTTGCCTACTTTCTTCAAGTTAAGCATTAATTTTGCAGTAAAAAGCTCTTGACATGTGCCACAGTTAGCTCCAGGCTTTTTTTTAACTTACTGTAGAGATTTTCCATCTTTGGCTGCAAAGAGAATAATCAATCTGATTCTGATACTGACCATTTTGTGATATTCATGAGTAGAGTTGTCTCTTGGTTCATTGGAAAAGGGTGCTTGGCAATATTAGTGTGTTCACTTGACAAAACTCTGTTAGGTTTTGCCCTGCTTCATTTTGTACTACAATGCAAAACTTTCCCGTTATTCTGGGTATCTTTTTAGTTTGCTTCCTCCTTTTTCATTCCAATCTCATATGATGAAAATGATAACTTTTTTGATGTTAGTTTTACATGATGGTTTAGGTCCTCATACAGCTGGTCAGTTTCTGCTTGTTCAACATCAGAGATGTGGTATAGACTTGGATTACTGTGATATTGAATGATTTGCTTTGGAAACGAACTGAGATCATTCTGTTGTTTTTGAGATTGCACCCAAGTACTGCATTTTTGGACTCTTTTATTGTGTATGAGCTATTCCATTTCTTCTCAGGGAATCTTGCCCATAGTAGTGGATATAATGGTCATATGAATTATATTCTCTCATTCTTGTCCATTTTAATTCACAGATTCCTAAGAGGCCAATGTCCAATCTTGCCATTTCCTGCTTGAACGTGTCCAATTTACCTTGATTCACAGACTTAGCATTCCAGGTTCCTATGCCACGTTATTCTTTAGAGCATTGGATTTTCACCACCAGACACATCTGAACATCACTTCCACATTGGCCCAGCACCCTCATTCTTTCTGGAGATATTAATAATTGCCCTCTGCTCTTCCCCAGTAATATATTGGACACCATCTTCTCTGAAGCTGGCGAATCTTCCTGTGTCATATCCTTTTAGCTTTTCATACTGTCCATGGAGTTTTCCAGGCAATAATATTATAGTGTGTTGCCATTTCTTTCTCCAGTTGACCACATCTAGTCAGAACTCCTCACTATGAGCCATCTGTCTTGGGTGTTTCTGCATGGCACAGCTCAAAATACCTTCATTGAATTATACAGGCCCCTTGACCATGACAAAGTTGTGTTCCATAAAGGGGAGGTGCAGGCACAGACACATATTTTTAGAGATTTATTGAGACAAAAACTGATAACAGGATGATGGGGAGAATGAAGATGGAAAAGAAAGGTGAAGATTCCCTGAAGCTTGAGAGGGTCTTCCTGAAGAAAGTGCATCTGTGTTTGGCACAGAAAATAGATTAGGGATACTAATCTTTGCCCTTCTCTTTTACCTTCTGAGCCCAAGACTTTTTTTGTTTTTTTATGTTTTTGAGAGGTTTTTTTATATGAAAGTAATAATTTAAAACATTTTTGGAAACAATTTTAGATTTTCAGAAAATAGCATAAGTAGTACAGAGATTTTCATGTACCATCAGCTCCCTGTAATATTAACAATCTTATATCACCATAGTATATTTATAAAAACCGAGAAATTGATGGTGGTATAAATCTATTAAATAGATTTTATTTTCTTGATATTTTACCAGAATGTTTTCCAACTAAGGCCATTTTTCTTTTCCAATATTCAATCCAAGATATGTTACATTTATTTGCGATATATATTACTTTTTTGCTAATAATAAATTATCACATAATTTAGCATAACAAAATCCACACATGTTGTATCAAAGGTTGCGTGGGTGAAGAGTCCAGATGTAGATAATGGCCAAGGGTAAAGTCTCAACAGGAAAGAATCCCCTTCAAAGCTCACATGGTTGCCATGATTGTTAGAATTCAACTGTCTGCAGTCTCTTTGGCCAAGTGCCTCTCTTCCTTATTCGCCATTGTCTAGAATTTCCATTCAATTCTTTGCCATATGAGCAGGTCACAGTTCCTGCCCACACTCATGAGAAGGGGATTAGGACACAGACAGTATGTCAAGAAATGGAGAATCATCAGTTACCATCTTAAGGTCTACTGCCACATCAGTTATTGTCCAACAGTTTTTCAGTCTTATTTTTCATGAATGTAACTCTTTCGAAAAGTTCAGTTCAGTTCAGTCACTCAGTTCTGTCTGACTTTTCATGACCCCGTAGACTGCAGCATACCAGGCCGCCCTGAACATCACCAACTCCCGGAGTTTACACAAACTCATGTCCATTGAGTTAGTGAAGCCATTCAACCTTCTCATCCTCTGTAGTCCCCTTCTCCTGCCTTCATTCTTTCCCAGCACCAGGGTCTTTTCCCAAGAATCAGCTGTTCACATCAGATGAACAAAATACTGGAGTTTCAACTTCAGCATCAGTCCTTCCGATGAATATTCAGGACTGATCTCCTTTAGGATGGACTGGTTGGATCTCCTTGCAGTCCAAGGGACTCTCAAGAGTCTTCTCCAACTCCACAATTCAAAAGCATCAATTCTTTGGCACTCAGCTTTCTTTACAGTCCAACTCTCACATCCATACATTACTATTGAAAACAATAGCTTTGGATAGATGGAGCTTTGTTGGCAAAGTAATGTCTCTGCTTCTTAATATGCTGTCTAGGTTGGTCATAACTTTTTTTACAAGGAGAAAGTGTCTTTAAATTTCATGGCTGCAGTGATTTTGGAGCCCCCCAAAATAAAGTTTCTCACTGTTTCCACTGTTTCTCCATCTATTTGCCATGAGGTGATGGGACTGGCTGCCATGATCTTAGTTTTTTGAATGTTTACTTTAAAGCCAACTTTTCCACTCTTCTCTTTCACTTTCATCAAGAGGCTCTTTAGTTCTTCTATGCTTCCTACCATAAGGGTGGTGTCATCTGCATATCTGAGGTTATTGATATTTCTCCCAGCAAACTTTATTGAGGCTTGTGCTTCATCCAGTCCAGCATTTCTCATGATGTACTCTGGATATAAGTTAAATAAACAGAGTAACAATATGCATGGGACATGGAACAACAGATTGGTTCCAAATCAGGAAAGGAGTACATCAACGCTGTAAATTGTCACCCTGCTTATTTTGAAAAGTGCTGGTCCAATATTTTGTACAATGTCCCAAAATATGGATTTATCTTGTGTTTTCACATCATTAGGCTACTGATATAGGTTAATTTATACAGATATTTATCTGAGTTAGTGGTGCAGTCGATAAAGAATCTGCCTGCCAATGCAGGAGATGCAAGAGACAAAGGTTCAATCCCTGGGTTGTGGAGATCCCAGAAGAAAGAAATGGCAACTCACTCTAATATTTTTGCCTGGAAAATCTCATGGAGAGAGGAGCTTGGGAGGCTACAATCCATGAGGCTGTAAAGAGTTGGACAAGACTGAGCATGCACTTTAAACACAGCAATCTGCGTTAGAAGATGAGCAATACTAAACAAAATGTTATTTGAAAATACAAATGTAGGGAGAGTACAAGTTTTGAGCTCCCTCTGTCATATAGCAAATTCCTACCTGTTATTTAGTTTACAGGGCTTCCCTGGTGGCTCAGATGGTAAAAAATCTGCCTTCAATGCAGGAGACCTGGGTTCAATCCCTGGGTAGGTATCAATCTCCAGGATTGATACCCTGGAGAATGGAATCGAAACTCACTCCAATATTCTTGGAGAACTCCTGGAATCTTGGAGAATTCCATGGAAATTGCTCACATGCTACAGTCCCTGGGGTTACAATCAGACACGATTCAGTGACTTCCACACAACACCACATTTATTTTGCATATGGTAATGTGTATATTTCTTTACTACTCTCTCAATTTGTCCTACTCTTTTGTTCCCCTACTGTGTTTATGTGTCTGTTCTGTATTTCTGCATCTCCCTTGCTATTTTGCTAAGTTGCTTCAGTTGCATCTGACTTAATGTGACCCTATGAACTGTAGTTTGCCAGGCTACACTGTCCATGTCATTTTCCAGGCAAGAATACTGGGTGGGTTGCCATGCCCTCTTCTAGAGGATATCTTTCTGACCTAGGGATCAAACCCTCATCTCTTACATCTCCTATATTGGCAGACAGGTTCTTTACTACTAGCACCACCTGGGCATCTCCACTGCTGCCTTGCAAATATGTTCATCAGCACCAATTTTCTAGATTCCATATATGTGTTAATATACAATATTTGTTTTTCCCTTTCTGACTTCACTCTTTATAATAGGCTCTAGCTTCATCCACCTCGTTCAGATTGACTCAAATGTGTACATTTTTATTGCTTAGTAATATTTCATTGTATATATGCACCACATCTTCTTCATCCATTCCTCTGCTGATGGACACTTAGGTTACTTCCATGTCTTGGCTATTGTAAAAAGTGCTGCAATGAACATTGGGGTGCATGGATCCTTTCAGACCATGTTTTTCTCCAGTTATACGCCCAAGAATGTGATCATAGGATCATATGTTAGGGCTATATTTACTTTTTTAAGGAAACTCTATAATGCTGTCCATAGTGACTATATCAATTTACATTCCCACCAACAGTGTAGGAGGGTTCCCCTCTCTCCAAAACCTCTTCATCATTCATTGTTTGTGAATTATGATCACCTCAATAGTTGCAGGAAAATTTTTTTACAAAATTCAACACCCATTTATGATTTAAAAAAATCTCATCAGAAAATGGATATAGATGGAATATTTGTTGTTTTTTAGTCACTGAAATGTGTCCAGCTCTTTGAAACCCCATGGACTGTGTATCAAAATAATAAAAGTTATCCCAAATTATTGTCTATTTAATTTTTTTTTCAAAACTGGAGCCTATTATAAAGAGTGAAGTAGGCCAGAAGGAAAAACAATACAGTGTACTAATGCATATATGTGGAATTTAGAAAGATGGTAACAATAACCCTGTATGCAAGACAGCAAAAGAGATGCAGTCTTTTGGACTCTATGGAAGAGGACAAGGGTGGGATGATATGTGAGAACAGCATTGAAACATGTAAATTATCATATGTGAAATGAATCGCCAACCCAGGTTTGATGCATGGTACAGGGTGCTCAGGGCTGGTGCACCGGGATGACCCAGAGGGATGGAATCAGGAGGGAGGTGGGAGTGGGGCTCTGGAAGGGGAGCGCATGTATATTCATGGCGGATTCATGTCAATGTATGGCAAAACCAACACGATAATGTAAAGAAAATAAATAATTTTTTAAAAAGTCTTTCATGAATTTGTTACAATAAAAAATAAATAAATAAATTTTTTCCAGTTTCACTGAGATATAATTGACATATAAGATTGTTTAATCTTAAATTGTTCAACACAATGATTTGATACATGTATATGTTGTTACAAAATAATTGCCACAATAAGATTAGAATTTCTTGTTATTTCTTCCCTGACCTACTGGTTGTGTAGGAATGTGTGATTTAATTTTCACACGTTTATAAATATTTATGTGTAACTGGCTTCTAACTTTCTTCCATTATGGTTAGGTAAAATCCTTTTTTAAACACTTCTGTCTTTATACATTTACTAATACATCTTTTATAGGTTAAAATATGGTCTATCCTGTACAAAGTCCCATGTGTGTTTGAGCAGTATATGATTTCTGCTGTTATTATGTAGAATGTTCTATGAATATCTGTTAGATTCAGTTGAAATATTGTGCTGTTCAAGTCTCCTATTTCTTTGTTTATCTTCTTAGTCATTCTATCCATTATTTAAAATGGGGCATTAAAATCTGCAAATATTATTGTTTTATTTGTCTCATGAATTTTGTCAGTTTTGCTGTGTGGTTTGAGTTATATTGTTAGAAATGTATATCAGTTTAAAATAGTGTCTTCCTGATGAATTGGCATTTCCATTATTATAGAAAGTTTTTATTTTTAGTAACAATCTTTCTTTAAATCTTTATTTCTATAATAATTATATAGCTCCTCAATTATTTGGATAATGTTTATTAGGACATATTTTTATCATTTAAATTATAATCTGTTGTGTCTTTGTTTCTAATGTGTTTCCCTTTTATTTAAGTATTTATTTTTGACTATGCTGAGTGTCTTTTGCTGCATGTGAACTTTCTCTAGTTATGGTGAGCAGGGGCTAGGTGCAAGGTTTTCTCAGTGTGGTGGCTTCTCTTGTTGTGGAGCATGGGCTCTAGGCATGCAGACTTCAGTAGTTGCAGCACATGGGCTCAGTGGTTGCGGGACACAGACTTAGTTGCCCCTCTGCATGTGATATCTTCCCTTTCCAGAGATGGAACTTGTGTCTCTGGAGTTGGTGCATTGGCAGGTAGATTCCTAACCACCTGGACCACCAGGAAAGTCCTAGTGTTTGCTTTTAGAAATATGTATTTAGATTATTTTATATCAATTTTGACAATGTTTGCCTTTTGATAGGATCTTTAATCCTATATTTTCAATGTAATTACTGTTGCTGGAGGATTTATTTTTTAATTAATTTATGTATTTTAATTGAAGGCTAATTACAATATTGTAGTTGTTTTTGCCATACATCACTATGAATCAGCCATGGGCACACATATGCACCCCATCCAGAATCCCCCTCCCACCTCCCTCCTGTCCTATCCCCCAGGGTCATCCCGTACACCAGCCCTGAGCACCCTGTCTCATGCATCAAACCTGGACCATGACCGCTTCACATATGATAATACACACATTTCAATGCTACCCTTGCAAATCATCCCACCCTCACCTTCTCCCACAGAGTCCAAAAGACTGTCCTTTACATCTGTATCTCTTTTGCTGTCCCGCTTATAGGGTCATTGTTACCATCTTTCTAAATTCCATATATATGCACTAGGATACTGTATTGGTGTTTTTCATTCTGACTTACTTCACTCTGTATAAGAGGCTCCAGTTTCATCCACCTCGGTAGAACTGATTCAAATGCATTCTTTTTAATAGCTGAATAATATTCCATTGTGTATATATACATATATACCAGTGTTTTCTTATCCATTCATCTGTCAAAGGACTCTAGGTTGCCTCCATGTCCTAGCTATTGTAAACAGTGCTGTAATGAACATTGGGGTACACAAGTCTCTTTCAGTTCTGGATTTCTCAATGTGTATGCCCAGCAGTGGGATTGCTGGGTCGTATGGCAGTTCTATTTTCAGTTTTTAAAGAAATCTCCACACTGTTCTCCATAGTGGCTGTACTAGTTTGCATTCCCACCAACAGTGTAAGAGAGTTCATTTTTCTCTGCACCCTCTGCAGAATTATTGTTTGTAGACTTTTTGATAGCAGCCATTCTGACTGGCATGAGATGGTACCTCGTTGAGGTTTCGATTTGCATTTATCTGATAATTAGTGATATTGAGAATCTTTTCATGTGTTTGTGAGCCATATGTATGTCTTCTTTGGAGAAATGTCTGTTTAGTTCTTTGGCCCATTTTTAGATAGGGTCATTTATTTTTCTGGAATTGAACTGCAGGAGTTGCTTGTATATTTTTGAGATTAATGATTTGTCAGTTGCTCCTTTTGCTATTCTTTTCTCCCATTCTGAAGGCTGTATTTTCACCTTGCTTAGTAGTTTCTTTCGTTGTGCAAAAGCTTTTAAGTTTAATTAGGTCCCATTTATTTATTTTTTCTTTTATTTCCATTACTGTGGGTCGTGGGTCATAGATGATTCTGCTGTGATTTATGTCGGAAAGTGTTTTGCTTCTGTTTTCCTCTAGGATATTTATAGTTTCTGGTCTTATGTTTATATATTTAATCCATTTTGAGTTTAGTTTTGTGTATGATGTTAGAAAGTGTTCTACTTTCATTCTTTTACAAGTGGTTGACCAGTTCTCCCAGCACCACTTGTTAAAGAGATTGTCTTTTGTCTATTGTATATTCTTGCTTCCTTTGTCAAAGATAAGGTGTCCATAGGTGTATGGATGTATCTCTGGGCTTTCTATTTTGTTCCATTGATCCACATTTCTGTCTTTGTGCCAGTACTATACTGTCTTAATGACTGTAGCTTTGTAGTATAGTTTGAAGTCAGCCAATTTGATTCCTCCAGTTCCATTTTTCTTTCTCAAGATTGCTTTGACTATTTGAGGATTTTTGTATTTCCATACAAATTGTGAAATTATTTCTTCTAGGTCTGTGAAAAATAACTCTGGTAGGTTGAAAGGGATTGCATTCAATCTGTAGATTGCTTTCGGTAATATGCTCATTTTCCCTATATTGATTCTTCTGATCTGTAAACATAGTATATTTCTCCATCTATTTGTTTCATATTTCATTTCTTTCATCAGTGTTTTATAGTTTTCTATATATAAGTTTTTTGTTTCTTTAGGTAGATTTATGCCTAAGTATTTTATTCTTTTCATTGCAATAGTGAATGGACTTGTTTCCTTAATTTATCTTTCTGTTTTCTCATTGTTAGTTTATAGAAATGCAAGGGATTTCTGTGTGTCAATTTTATATTGTGAAACTTTACTATACTCATTGATTAGTTCTAGTAATTTTCTGGTGGAGTCTTTAGGGTTTTCTATGTAGGTTTTGCTATGCCATCTGCAAACAGTGGGTGGGAGTTTTACTTCTTCTTTTCCAATCTGGATTACTTTATTTATTTTTTTCTCTGATTGTTATGCCTAAAACTTCCAAAATTATGTTGAATAGTAGTGGTGAGTGGGCACCCTTGTCTTGTTCCTGACTTTAGGAGAAATGCTTCCAATTTTTCACCATTGAGGATAATGTTTGCTGTGGGATTATCATATATGGCTTTTATTATGTTTAATAAAAAAACATATTCTTCTATTCCTGCTTTCTGAGGGTTTTTTTTTTATCATAAATCGATGTTGAATTTTGTCAAAGGCTTTTTCTGAATCTATTGAGATGGTCATATGATTTTAATCTTTTAATTTGTTAATGTGATATATCACATTAATTGATTTGTGGATATTTAATGACCCAGAAGAATGGGATGGGGAGGGTGGTGGGAGGGGGGTTCGGGATGGATGACACATGTACACCCATGGCTGATTCATGTCAATATATGGCAAAAACCACTACAATATTGTAAAGTAATTAGCCTCCAATTAGAATAAATTAATTTTAAAACTGACGAATAGATAAGAAAGCTGTGGTGCATATACACAATGGAATATTACTCAGCATTAAAAAAAATTCATTTGAATCAGTTCTACTCAGGTGGACGGAACTGGAGCCTATTATCCAGAGTGAAGTAAGCCAGAAGGAACAACAACAATACAGTATACTAACACATATATATGGAATGCACATTTGTATCTTTGAAATTTTGCAACTTGAAGGTCCATGTGTAGAGGATTTGCTGTACTCCTAACTTTTCCACCCATTACTATGGTCAACTCAGATAGAATGAGAAGAAATCCATAGTGTAGAAACAGTGAAAAGAAGGTACTTGTCATGCACAGATCAATGTGGATGATGATTTGCAGCTGAAATTTTAAGTGGGTGATTAAAGGTCTGAGATGAGAAGATGTGAAGAAATTCCAATCAAGTGAAATAAAACAATATGGTAGTTATGAGGAATTCTCAATCAATATAAATATAATAAATATGGTAGTTATTAAGAAATCTCAATCAAGAGAAATATACTAAGCATAGTATTTGTGACCATAGAATGTGAGCTTTGCTATCTGGCATGCACTTTCTTCTTTTAAAGCTATTTGGAGGAAAAGGTAGGAATCAAGTCTGTTCAAGTGCATTTGAATGCTCAAAGTCAGAATCTTCAGGTATGTGCTCAGTCGGAAATCTCTCTCCAGGCTCCTATTTGTGCATATCCCAGTCCCATACCAGATTAAGACTGACAGTAGACAAATGCAGAGAGGTTCAGACTGTGAACTCAGACCAACTTTTCTATTTGGAATGCCTTTGTAAAGTCTGGGCAGTACTCCCTGAGCACTGCAGTTCTTGTTCCAGGGTCTGTCTCTCTGTAACCCAGATCTTCTTTAAGAAGTTGGGGTATGAGTGGTACAGTGATCAGATTTAGAGAATAAGGGGGGATTTTGCCTTGCCACCTTCTTCATGCTGATACTTTTCTCCATTCAACTACACCAGACATCATCATACTTATTGGTGTAGCGACCAATGTAAACATTGCTCCATCCACAAGGTGCCTGTCAGAAATAAGAGGGTAGGCTTGGCTTCTGTTTGGCCAATTTAACTTAAATTAGGAAGGAAAAACTCATATTTTAGTAACTAAAAGTCGGATAAATCTGAATTTTTAAGAAGTGAATTAAAAGCCTAGAGTATATAAGCATCCTGAAGACCTAAAGTGAGAAAAAGTTTCATCTTAAGAATATCTTCCATGGCCTGAGAAAAAATAGCAATTTCCCCTATATCCCATATTACATTAAAGTTTTCTCTCTTTATCTTCCTAGGCCATTTGCAGAAGGATCTTTCATACATAAAATATCCTGGTCATCCCCATGACACCTTGCCCATATGTAACAATGGAGTATGAAATGTGGTACCATTGTTCACTGCTTTGTAACAAACCATCCCAGAATTAGTAGCATTAAAAAACAACTATTTTGTTATAGTCATGGATTCTATGGTATAGTAATGAAGACTTTGCTTTGTAATGTCTGCGACCTGAAATAGCAAAATGTAAATAAGTAGAGAGTGATTAAAAATTTGGGGGACTGGAATAAGAAGCTTCTTCACTCACATATGTGTGGTACTTGTCAGAAACAACCCAAATGCTGTGATTAGGTAGGACTATCAACAGGTCTTTTTCATGTGGCTTGGACTCTTCACAGCCTGGAAACCTATTTAAGGATAGTACACAGTGGATTAAATTTAAATGGTCAGATTTCAAGTGTGCAAATCAAAGTAGCATTCCTTTCATGATCCTGAGTCAGAAATCACAGAATATCAATGCCATACTGTTAGTGGAAGCACTTCCAACTCCATACAGTTTCAAGGGGAGGGAAATTAATCTCTGCCTTCTGATGGACCTAGTACAAATTCTTTTTCAGGTTCTTTTCCCTTATAGGCTATTACAAAATATTGAGTATAGTTCCTTGTGCTATATGGCAGGTCCTTTTTACCTATTTTATACATATGTTGTGCTAATTCACTCAGTCATGTCTGACTCTTTGAAATTCCATGGGCTGTATGCCATCAGGTTCTTTTGTCCATGAGGATTCTCCAGACAAGAATACTGGTGTGGGTTGCCATGCGTGCCTCCAGGAGATCTTCCCAACCCAGGGATTGAACCCAGGTCTCTTGCATTTCAGGAACATTCTTTACCATCTGAGCCACCAGGGAAGCCTTGTTTTATATATAATGGTGTGTAAATATTAATCCCAAACTTCTAATTTATAGCTCCCACTTCTTTCCCCTTTGGTGACTATATGTTTATTTTCTATGTCTGTGGGGGACCTATTTGTATTTTGTAAATGAGTTAATTTGTATTTTATTTTTAGATTCTACATATAAGCAATATATCTGGCTTATTTCACTTAATATGATAATCTCTAGGTCCATCTGTGTTGCTGAAAATGGCATCATTTCATTCTTTTAAACAACTGAGTAAGATTCCACTCTACGCATATACATATGCATTCATATATACATACATACATGAGAGTACATAAGATAGAAACACTAGACCATCTTACCTGTCTCCTGAAAAACCTGCGTATGGGTCAATAAACAGAAGTTATAACTTGGCATGGAACAACTGGTTTGTTCAAAACTGAGAAAGGAGTACAACAAGGCTGTATATTGTCACGCTGGTTACTCAACTAACATGCAAAGTATATCACGAAAAATGTCAGACTGGATGAATCACAAGCTAAAATCAATATTTTCAGGAGAAATATCAACGAATTCAGATATGCAGATGATGCCAGTCTAATGAAAGAAAATGAAAATGAACTAAAGAGGCTCTTGATGAGGGGGAAAGAGGAGAGTAAAAGAGTTGGTTTGAAACTCAACTTTAAAAAAACTAAGATTATGGCAATAGGTCTCATCGTTTCATGGCAAATAGAAGGGGAAAAGTGGAAGCAGTGACAGCTTTTATTTTGGGGGGGCTCCAAAATCACTGTGTATGGTGGCTGCACCCATGAAATTAAAAGGCACTTGTTCTTCGAAAGGAAAGCTATAACAAACCTAGGCAGCATATTAGAAAGCAGAGAAAAGAAGAAAAAAAAGCAGAGACATCACTTTTTTTATAAAGGTCTGTACAGTCAAATCTATGGTTTTTCCATTAGTCATGTATCAATGTGAGAGTTGGATCATAAATAAGGCTGAGTGCCAAAGAATTAATGCTTTCTAATTGTGGTGCTGGAGAAGTCTCTTTAGAGTCCCTTGGACAATAAGGAGATCAAACCAATTAGTCCTAAAGGAATTCAGTTTTGAATATTCATTGGAAGAACTGTTGCTGAAGCTGAAGCCCCAATACTTTGGCCACCTGGTGTGAGGAGCTGGCTCATTGTAAAAGATGCTGATGTTGGGAAAGACTGAAGACAAAAGTAGAAGGAGGAGGCAGAGGATGAGATGATTACATAGCATCACTGACTCAGTGCACATGAATTTGAGCAAACTCGGGGAGACATTGAAGGACAAGGAAGCATGGCATACTGCAGCCTATGAGGTTATAAGCAGTCAGATATAACTTAGTGACTGAACAACAGCAGTATTCACACATACATACATATATGCCACATGTTCTTTATCCATTCGTCTTTTGATGGTTACTTAGGTTGCTTCCATGATCCGCCTATTGCAAATAGTGCTGCTATGAATATTGGGGTACATTTATCTTTTTGAATTAGAGGTTTCTCCAGGAATATACCTAAGAATAGTATTGCTGGATAATATGATAGCTCTAGTTTTAGTTTTTTTTAGAACCTCCATGTGTGTGTGCGTTAGTTGCTCAGTCATGTTTGACTCTGTGTGACCCCATGACCTGTAGCCTTCCAGGTTCCTCTGTTCATCGGATTCTCCTGGCAAGAATACTGAGTGGGTTTTCATGCCTTTCTCCAGGATATCTTCCCAACCCAGGGATCAAACTTAAGTCTCCTGTATCACAGGTGAAGTCTTTACCACCTGAGCCACTTGGGAAGCCCAAGAACCTCCATACTGTTCTCCATAGTGGCTACACCAGTTTATGTTCTCACCAAAAGTGTAGAAGTGTTCATGTTTCTTCATATCCTCTCAAACTTGTATTAGGGAAATTTTGCATTCAGCACAAGAGGATAAGTTTGGGAAAAGCTGCATGCTTCTCTAGTTTAAACACTAAATGAAGGGAAACTTGATAATCCACAATTTAAGATATCATGCCTGATTGTGCAAATATTTTCAAGCTCTTTAAATAAGTTCTTGGAATAAGGGGGAAGATTATAGGAGGCTAAAGCGAATATTTTAGTGCATTTTCCTGATTTGGGTTGTATCAATTGCACTTCTTTATTTGTTCATTTGATTGCCACAAGACACTTCTTGTAGAGATAGAGACAAGAGCTAGGATTACTGCTTCCTGATTTTGGTCCAAAAAATGTAAAGGTGTTTAGAGTTTTAGGATTTGTTTGTTGTTTCTTTCTTTTTATTTTATTTTTTATTTATTTTCTTTACATTATCATGTTGGTTTTGCCATACATTGACATGAATCTGCCATGGGTATACATGTGTTTCCCTTCTAGAACCCCTCTTTCACCTCCCTCCCGATTCCCTCTCTCTGAGTCATCCCAGTGCACCAGCCCTGAGCACCCTGTATCAAGCAACAAACCTGTTTATTGTTTCTTATGAAAATGCTGTAGTTCAGGACAGTGTCTCTGTAAGCATATAAAACTTGGTCATGCATGCTCAGCAAGGTAGCCCTATAGTCTATACTGCATGCATAGTCCACTGTGTGATTTCTGTGAATGGGCCCCCACTCGTCATCAGTTTACTGGGACAGCTTACTGTCTCTTTATACAAAGGATTCTGAGCTCACTAACGTTAGTCTCCATTTTTTTGTGTTGTAGTTTCTACAAATGATGGTTTTAAACATATGTCCCTTCATCATTACTGCTTACCTACCCATGGTCTGAAATAAATTTTGGACTGGATTTGATTTGTAATTTAAAAAAAAGTAGCCTATTTGTTGACCAGAGTTTCAGGTAGAATGATATGGTGTAGGGGAATATATCCTCTCATATGAGGCTCCATATTGACCATATGTGAGATAAGAGCCCAAGGGAACAACAAAAGTCTGCACGAAGTGATCGTTTTAGCAGTCTAGGTCCCTGAGACAGTCTGTGGAGGAGAGCCACTTACCCATCTATGTGCTATGTAACAAACTAATTTTGTGTTAAGCCACAGATTCTTTTGGTTAAGTTTTTTTTACCACAACCTAGATTAATGTACTGTAGCAATCCTTAAAGAGTCAGCATTCTAAAATAACATGAAAACCAAAACATGCAGTTTTAAATTAGCAAGCAGTATATAAAATTGATACCTGAGCCTAAAAAGATGATTATCTATCTTTGGTGTTGGCAAAATATGGGGTTACTCTGTGGTCTTCACTAAGTTGGGAGGTGAACCACAAGCTTCCTGAGCCAGCAGCTTGTGGGGAAGACTCTGGGAAATAAACTCTTACTTCTGAATTGGAAGCTACTGCCTACAGTCAGTCAAATATTATAAGCAAAGAAAAGGAAAGACCAGGTTGAAAGCCAGAAGAAAATGTGAAGTTATATTTTAAGGGTTTTTTGAGAAAATGACCAGTAAAATATATCAATGTGCTAACATGCCTTGTCAAAAATATCAAAAGATTATAATCTTCCTCCTTTGTGTTGCTAGCAGGTTAAATGTACACCTTACTCTACTTTTATGTTGGAAGAGAAATTTGTGGAAATAAAAACACAAGGACATGGGTAATTGACAAATTTTCAAAAGTAATTGTAGGTATGAATATTGGTACAACGACCTGATTAGAAACACATACATGGAAAATCTATGGAGTTTTTAAGATAATTAAGAATAGATTTCTTTAAGAATTGAAGCCATCACTGAGTGCAGTATTTTTGGAAAACTGTCTGGGTTTTTTTTTTCAATAAAATTAGATATATACTTACAATTGGAATTTGCAATCCAATTTTCTAGTTATTTATCCAATAGAATGAAAATACATTTGTAGAAAGATTTTTTCACAAACAGTCAAGATAGCCTTGTTATAAGAGCCCCAATCTAGGGACTGTGATTCTACTGTGTAAAACTGGAAAAGAAAAGCTGAAACTAACGACAAACACTGTGCATGGAGCCATGGAGTCCTGTAATTTATTTGACAAAGCGCCATTCTTATATAAAGGTTCCAATGGTCTAGGGAAGGAAAATAGTAGACATTAATGGGATGAGGACTCAGCCTCTGCCATGAGGATGTCTCTTCACAGTTTTCTACAGAGCATTTATTCTGCTTAGCCTTCCTCTGAAGTCAGTGCATGGGAAGTCTTAAAAATTCAATTCTCATTTCCTATGGGGTCCTTTAAACCACCAATTGCCTTATTTTCCTCATTAAATACCCAAAATTACATATGCACACAAACCTGGAAGCACTGGTTTCTAAAGGACTAATTTGGGGGATTTTATACACACACACACACACATCTGTGAAAATTGTCTCACAAAGCCTGCCTATGCTTAATGCTCATGTCACATCTAGGGAGTTAAAGTTTCAGTTCTGTACTCTGGTACTGGCCCTTGAAGACCCATTTTTTACATATATTTTGAACATCTTCATTGAGATCGCATGCCATATGTTGTTGTTGTTGTTATTGTTCAGTCACTGAGTCATGTCCGACTCTTTACAACCCAATGAACTGCAGCACACCAAGCTTCCCTATATTTCACTATCTCCCAGAAATCACTCAAACTCATGCCCATTGTGTTGATGATGCCATCCAACCATCTCATCCTCTGACATCCCTTTCTCCTCCTTCCCTCAGTCTTTCCAAGCATCAGGGACTCGCCCAGTGAGTTGTCTCTTCACATCAGGTAACCAAAGTATCAGAGCTTCAGCTTCTGGGTCAGTACCGTGTAATTCACTCATTTAAAATGTACAATGCCATGGTTTTTAGAATAGACATAGATATGAGAATACATGACCAGAGTTGAGTTATATATTTTTCATCACCACAAAATCAATGTATGCTTTTGCTATCACTCCCAACCCTAAGCAACCACTAATCTACTTTCATTATCTATAAATTGACCTATTCTGGACAATTCATATGAATGGAACCACATAATACAGGATGTTTTGTGACTGACTTCTTTCTTTTAGCATGTTTTTGAAGCTTGTCTTGTTATAGCATGTATCATTTCATTTATTTTTATAGCCAAGTAACATTATATTATTATCAATATCAATAACCTCAGATATGCAGATGACACCACCCTTACAGCAGAAAGTGAAGAAGAGCTAAAGAACCTCTTGATGAAAGTGAAAGAGGAAAGTAAAAATGTTGGCTTAAAGCTCAAATTTCAGAAAACTTAGAGCATGGCATCTGGTCCCATCACTTCATGCAAATAGATGGGGAAACAGTGGAAACAGTGGCTGCTACTGCTGCTAATTCACTTCAGTCATGTCTGACTCTGTGCAACCCCATAGATGGCAACCCACCAGGCTCACCAGTCCCTGGGATTCTTCAGGCAAGTTGCCATTTCCTTCTCCAATGCAGGAAAGTGAAATGTGAAAGTGAAGTCGCTCAGTCGTGCCCAACTTGTAGCGATCCCATGGACTGCAGCCCACCAGGCTCCTCTGTCTGTGGGATTTTTCCAAGCAAGAGTACTGGAGTGGGTTGCCCTAACTTTATTTATTTGGGCTCCGAAATCACTGCAGATGGTGACTTCAGACATGAAATTAAAAGATGCTTACTCTTTGGAAGGAAAGTTATGACCAAATTAGACAGCATATTAAAAAGCAGAGACATAACTTTTCCAACAACTGTCCATCTCATTAAGGCTATGGTTTTTCCAGTAGTCATGTATGGATGTGAGAGTTGCACTATAAAGAAAGCTGAGCACTGAAGAATTGATGCTTTTGAACTGTGCTGTTGGAGAAGACTCTTGAGAGTCCCTTGGACTGCAAGGGGATCCAACCAGTCCATCCTAAAGGAGATCAAACCTTAGCGTTCATTTGAAGGACTGACGTTGAAGCTGATGCACAGAGCTGACTCATTCAAAAAAACCCTGATGCTGGGAAACATTGAAGGCAGAATGAGAAGAGGATGACAGAGGATGAGATGGTTGGATGGCATCAGCAACTCAATAGATATGAGCTTGGGTAAACTCCAGGAGTTGGTGACGGACAGGGAGGCTTGGACTTCTGTAGTCCATGGGGTCATGAAGAGTCAGACTCGGCTGAGTGACTGAACTGAACAGAACTGAATATTATCCTGTATGGATATACCACATTTCATTTATCACATTATGTTGTTTTTGAATAGACAGGATGTTTCAGTCTGCATGGGCTTATGGAGGGCTTTGAAAATCAGGAATATTGAAAGGAACTATGTCTAAATCATCACTACTTAGAGTAGAAATGCATGACCTATCCTCTCTGCTACCTATACTTCACATTCTAGGTTGGTAAGAAGCTATAGAATAAAAATAGATGTTCAGAACATGCTGAGTGATACACCAAGAGAGAAGCAGAGTATTAAAATTAGGACTGAATAAGAGATTCTGTTCTTAAATTGATAAAGACGTGAAATGGTTGGGGTTGCAAGAAATGCTATCACCTGCTTAGATTATAGGGGTATTCCCAGATTCCAGATTTTGTACTGTGTGTTTAGTGTATAGCAAATACCCTCATTATTACTCAGGTAGATTTAAGGGAATTTGGAGGATGACAGGATCTCTATTTCCAGCCACTTAGGCACAGCTTGGGCTGGACTTACTTTCCTGCCATAAAAAATGGAAAACTGGAAAAATGTGAAACAATTATTTTCAAACAATGAAAATAGACAGCATAAAACTTTATCCCATAGAGAAGAAAAAATAAAAGCTGCTCCACTTTCTGCCTGGAAGTATTTTCCACTGCAATGGAAAGAGGGACATCCCAACAAACAGTGCAGTCACTCTGGTAAGAGGAAGCAGAGGTCAACATTCAGAGGTTGAAATGGCTTGTATTTATGGGACCTAGTAATAAAAAAAAAAACCTCTCCAAAACGTCATAGCAGTATCACTGAGTCTGCTACTATTCCATGAATAGGTGGACAAAGAACAACCACAGAACTGCAAAGTGAACAATTCCTAGATATCAGGCAGAGCTGGAGGGTATTCCAGTACAGACAGGTAACACAGAATAACTTCATTTAATGACAAAACATTCAGTGGTGACTCCAAAACGTCCATTCATTATTAATAGGGCTAAACCCTCCCTACAGTAAAAGTAAATCCAGACTTGCCCTAAAAATGTCTTAAATTAAGTCTCAAAATGATTGACATGATTTGTAAGTTACTTACCTGCCTGTCAGAACAAAGGCCAACAGAATCCAGACAATCAGCAAAAACAGTCACAATAATCACTATTCACTCAAAACTTACTAAATATGATGAGAAGCAGGAAAATGTGACCCATAACTAGTAGAAAAAGTATGCCAGTTAAAACACACTCATAAACAATGAGAGTATTAAAATTAATATTATAAATGTTGTTAATAACTTTTATTCACAGATGACATGATAATGTATATGTCAATTCCAAAAGAATCTACAAATATGCAAATTAGTCAGTGAATTTAACAAGGTTGCAGGGCATGGGTTAAATGTAAAAAATTAATTGTATCTTTATTAAGTACCAGCAAGCAATCTGAAAATAAACCACAAAGCAATACCATTTATAATAGTAAAAACCCATATGAAATCAGCATATATTTGAACACAATATTTGCAAGATATTTGCCCTGAAAAAGGCAAAATTTTGTCATGAACATTTAAAGAAGAATCTAAATGTTTGGAAATACAGAGCATGCTCATAAAATATCAAAGTTATCAAGTGGACATATATATATATATATATATATATAACAAATCCAGTAAGAATCACAGCAGGCTTTTTGAAGAAAATCACAGCCTGATTTTAAAATGTGTTTGGAAATGCAAAGTACTTACAGTAACAACAATTTGTCTTTTGGAAAAGACAAAATTCAGATTTGAAGGATTCACACCATCTGAATTCAAGTTACTACATTAACCAAGAAAGTGTGTTACCTATATAAGTATAGGACTCAGTTAAGAATTTTGGAGGGTCAAAAAATAGATTCATATATATGTATTTGATTGGTTTTCAGCAAAGTTTCTGAGGTAAGGAACAGAATCATTCCCAACATGTCCTAGAAAAACTGGTTACCCATATGGGGAAAAAATGAACCCAGAATTGCATCACATTGTACTCAGAAATTAATGACAAGAACCATAAGCATACAATCTAAAATTATAAAGCATTTAGAAGAAAATGTTGGTGAAAATATCCATAACCTTGGTTTAGGCAAATATTTAAGATTTAAAAAATCAATAAGTGTTAAACTTCATTTAAAACTATGGAGAACAGTGTGGAGATTCCATAAAAAAAAACTGGAAATAGAACTGACATATGCCACAGCAATGCCACTGCTGGGCATACACACTGAAAACCAGAATTTAAAGAGACATGTGTACCCTAATGTTCATTGCAGAACTGTTTACAATATCCAGGACATGGAAGCAACCTATATGTCAATCAGCAGACAAATGGATAAGAATGTATATATGTGGTACATAACACAAAATGGATTATTCAGTTCAGTTCAGTTCAGTTCAGTAGCTCAGACATGTCCAACTCTTTGCGACCCCATAAACAGAAGCATGCCAGGCCTCCCTGTGCATCACCAACTGCTGGAGTCAACCCAAATCCATGTCCATTGAGTCGGTGATGCCATCCAACCTTCTCATTCTCTGTCATCTCCTTCTCCTCCTGCCTTCAATCCTTCCCAGCATCAGGGTCTTTCCAAATGAGTCACCTCTTCGCATCAGGTGGCCAAAGTATTGGAGTTTCAGCTTCAACATCAGTCCTTCCAATGAATACCAAGTACTGATCTCCTTTAGGATGGACTGCTTGGATCTCCTTGTAGTCCAAGGGACTCTCAAGGGTCTTCTGTAACACAATAGTTCAAAGCATCAATTCTTCAGCACTCAGCTTTATTTATAGTCCAACTCTCACTTCCATACATGACTACTGGAAAAACCATACCCTTGACTAGACAGAGCTTTGGTGACAGAGTAATGTCTCTGTTTTTTAATATGCTGTCTAGGCTGGCCATAACTTCCCTTCCAAGGAGTGAGTGTCCTTTAATTTCATGGCTGCAATCACCATCTGCAGTGATTTTGGAGCCCCTCAAAAATAAAGTCTGACACTGTTTCCACTGTTTCCCCATCCATTTGCCATGAAGTGATGGGACAGAATGCCATGATCTTAGTTTTCTAAATGTTGAGCTTTAAGCCAACTTTTTCACTCTCCTCTTTCACTTTCATCAAGAGGCTTTTTAGTTCTTCTTCACTTTCTACCATAAAGGTGGTGTCATCTGCATGTCTGTAGTTATTGATATTTCTCCTGGCAATCTGATTCTAGCTTGTGCTTCCTCCAGCTCAGCATTTCTCATGATGTACTCAGCATATAAGTTAAATAAGCAGGGTGACAATATACAGTCTTGATGTACTCCATTTCCTATTTGAAACCAGTCTCTTGTTCCATGTCAAGTTCTAACTGTTGCTTCCTGACACCCATACAGGAATCTCAAGAGGCAGGTAAGGTGGTCCAGTATTCCCATCTCCTTCAGAATTTGCTACAGTTTATTGTGATCCACACAAAGGCTTTGGCATAGTCAATAAAGCAGAAATAGATGTTTTTCTAAAATGCTCTTGCAATTTTTGATGATCCAGCAGAAGTTCGCAATTTGATCTCTGGTTCCTCTGCCTTTTCTAAAACCAGCTTGAACATCTGGAAATTCAAGGTTCATGTATTATTGAAGCCTGGCTTGGAGAATTTTGAGCATTACTTTACTAGTGTGTAAGATGACTGCAACTGTGCTGTAGTTTGAGCATTCTTTGGCATTGCCCTTCTTTGGAATTGGAATAAAAGTGACCTTTTCCAGTCCTGTGGCCACTGCTGAGTTTTCCAAATTTGCTGACATATTGAGTGCAGCACTTTCACAACATCATCTTTTAGGATTTGAAATAGCTCAACTGGAATTCTTAACCTCCACTAGTTTTCTTTGTAGTGATGCTTCCTAAGGTCTACTTGACTTCACATTCCAGGATGTCTGGCTCTAGGTGAGTGTGAGTGATCACACCATCATGATTATCTGGGTCGTTAAGATCTTTTTTGTACAGTTCTTCTTTATATTCTTGCCACTTCTTCTTAAAATTGTCTGCTTCTGTTAGGTCCATACCATTTCTGTCCTTTACTGAGACCCTCTTTGTGTGAAATGTTCCTTTGGTATCTCTAATTTTCTTGAAGAGATATCTAGTCTTTCCCATTCTGTTGTTTTCCTCTATTTCTTTGCATTGATCACTGAGGGAGGCTTTCTTATCTCTCCTTGCTATTCTTTGGAACTCTGCATTCAAATGAGTATATCTTTCCTTTTTTTCTTTGTTTTTCACTTCTCTTCTTTTTACAGCTATTTGTAAGGCCTCCTCAGGAAGCCATTTTGCTTTTTTTGCATTAGTTTTTCTTGTGGATGGTCTTGATTCCTGTCTCCTGTACAATGTCACAAACCTCCGTCCATAGTTCATCAGGCACTCAACCATTAAAAAGAATGCATTTGAATCAGTTCTAATGAGGTGGATGAAACTGGAGCCTATAATACAGAGTAAAGTAAGTCAGAAAGAAAAACACCAATACAGTATAATAATGCGCATATATGGAATTTAGAAAGATGTTAACAATGGCTCCATATGAGACATCAAAAGAGACACAGATGTAAAGAAGTCTTTTGGACTCTGTGGGAGAAGGCAAGGGTGGGATGATTTGAGAGGGTAGTGTTGAAACATTTATATTATATGTGAAGCAGATCACTGGTCAATGTTCAATGCATGAGACAGGGTGCTCAGGGCTGTTGCACTGGGATGACCCTGGGGGATGGGATGGGGAGGGAGGTGGAAGGGGGTTCTGGATGGAGAACACATGCATGCCTGTGGCTGATCCATGTCAATGTTGGCAAAAAACCACTACAGTATTGTTAAATAATTAGCCTCCATTTAAAATAAATTTAAAAAATTATTTCATCATGTGAAAACTATACAATACAAATAAAAAATAAAAGTTATGCTCTTTGAAATACATCTTTGATCAAATGAAAAGAGAAGACTATGCAAATGTTTAAATTTAACATATATAGCAAAAGTTTTATATCTAGATTTTATAATGAACTCTTAAAACTCAGTAATAAGGTAAACAATTAAATAAAAGTGAGGAAAAGCTTTAATCAGACTCTTTACCTAAGAAGATACATGAATGGTCAGCTAACCATACAAAGATGCTTAACATCACTAATAATAAGGGAAATACAAAGTAAAACCACAGTGAAATACCACCACATACCTACCAGAATGGGTAAAATCTAAAAGCCTGACAACACCAAGTGTTGACATAGCTGTTGAACAACTGCAATACTTATAAGGTGCCTTGGGACCATAAACATCTAGGGCAGTTTGCAATAGAGTTTGGTTATCTCTTACAGAGGTAAACATGCAGTTATCATATGGACCAGCAACCAAGGTCTAGATATTAACCAAAAACGAATTAAAACAATTTCTACACAATGAATTTTAAAGAAATATGCATAGCGATGTCAACAGGAAAAAAAAAGTGTGCAACTTGAGAGTTGTGAGTTAAGTTTTTATTTGAGGAGAAATGAGGGCTGCAGCCAGGGTGGCAGAATTTCAGATGGCTCTGAGAGAATTCTAAAAAGTGGCAGTGGGAGAAAGTCAATATACAATGTTTTGGTGAAGAGGGATTTCAGTGCCATGATGTACTTATTTTACAAAAGGTTTTGTTAATCATGAGGATCTGATGTCACAATGAAAAAATTTAGTGCTTCACTAGATATGAGGAGATGCAAGCATTGAGATCATTGCATGATACCGCATGTTCAAGGTCAGAGAAACCCCAATAAGACGGTAGGTGCTGGAGTGGCTGTGAGGAGATACTGCAAGTACAAGGGAAAAGGAGCAGCCCCAGAAAGACGGTAGAAGGGGTAAATTTATGTTTAGAATCAAACCCCATTCTTGCCAGAGACATTAAAAGGGCTCAAACAAACCTTATGCATACCATGACTCAAGGATCCCACAAAGACTGAGACACAACTGTGTTTGAGCATCTCCTGTGGAGGTACAGGTCAGCAGTGGACTGCCACAGGAACAGGGGCTCTGGGTACAGTAGACTTGGGTATGGCATAAGCCTTCTTGGAGCAGGTCGCCATTAACCCGACCATAGAGATGCAAGAACTTACACAGGACTGAGAAATAGACTCTTGGAGGGCACAAACAGAACCCTGTGCACCAGGACTCAGGAGAAAGGAGCAGTGACCCAACAAGAGACTGACCCAGATGTGCCTGTGAGTGTCCAGGAGTCTCCACCAGAGGTGTGGGTTGGTGGTGGTCTGCTGCAGGGTTGGGGACACTGAGTGTAGCAGTACATGCATGGAATCTTTTGAAGGAGGTCACCATTATCTTCATTACATTCACCATAATTTGGCCCCAGGTAAATAGGAGGGAGGGAACACAGCTCCACCCATTGATGGAAAATTCATTTAAAGATTTACTGAACACTGCTCTGCTCATCAAAACAAGACCCACTTTCCCCTTCAGTCAGTATCTCCCATTAGGAAGATTCCATAAGCCTCTCATCCTTCTCTATTATAGGGCAGACACACTGAAAGCCACACTTAAAGAAAACTAACCAGTATAATCACATGGACCACAGACTAGTCTAACTTAATGAAACTATGAGCCATGCTGAGTAAGGCCACCCAAGACACGTGAGTCATGGTGGAGAGTTCTGAGAAAATATGCTCTACTGGAGAAGAGAATGGCAAACCACTTCAGTATTATGGCTTTGAGGACCCCACGAACAGTATGAAACATCAAAAACATATGACACTGAAAGATGAACTACCCAGATCAGTAGGTGTGCAATATGCTACTGGAGATCAGTAGAGAAATAACTCAAGAAAGGATGAAGAGAAGGAGCTAAAGCAAAAACAGTACCCAGTTATGGCTGTCATAGGTGATGGAGGCAAGTTATGATGGTGTAAAGAGGAATATTGCATAGGAACCTGAAATGTTAGGTCCATTAATCAAGGCAAATTTGAAATGGCCAAACAGGAGACAGCAAGAGTGAACGTCGACATTTTGGGAATCAACAAACTAAAATGGACTGGAATGGCTGAATTTAACTAGCTGAGCACAGCTCAGTCAATAAGTCATGTGGAACTCTTTGCGATCCCATGAATCACAGCATGCCAGTCCTCCCTGTCTGTCACCAACTTCCAGAGTTTACCCAAATTTACGTCCATCTAGTTGATAATGCCATCAAGCCATCTCATCCTCTGTCATCCTCTTTTCCTCCTGACCCAATCATTCCCAGCATCAGGGTCTTTTCCAATGAGTAAACTCTTTGCATGAGGTGGCTAGAGTATTAGAGTTTCAGCTTCAACATCAATCCGTCCAATGAACACCCGGGACTGATCTCATTTAGGATGAACTGCTTGGATCTCTGTGCAGTCCAAGGGACTCTCAATTCTTCTCCAACACTACAGTTCAAAAGCATCAATTCTTCAGTGCTCAGATTTCTCCACAATTCAACTCTCACATCCATACATGACTATTGGAAAAACCATACCTTTGATTAGATGGACCCTTGTTCACAAAGTAATCTCTGCTTTTTTTTTCTTTTTCTTTTTTTTTTCTTTTTTTAATTGTTTTTGCCATACAATGTCATGATATCACCATGGGTTTACATATGCTTCCCCTCCAGAACCCCCCTCCCTCCTCCTTCCCCCCCAGGAAATCTCGCTGCACCAGCCCCGAGCATCAATCCTGGGCTGGCAATTGATTAGACATATGATAATTAACATGTTTCAATGCCCTTCTCCCATATCATCCCACCCTTACCCTCATCCACAAAGTCCACGAGTCTATTCTATACATCTGCGTTCCTTTTGCTGTCTCGCATGTTGGGTTCTCGTTACCGTCTTTCTAAATTCCATATATTATCTAGGTTGGTCATAACTTTCCTTCCAAGAAATAAGCGTCTTTTAATTTCATGGTTGCAATCATCATCTGCAGAGATTTTGGAGCCCCCCAAAACAAAGTATGACACTGTTTCCCTATGTATTTCTCATGAAGTGATGGGACCAGATGCCAATGCTCTTAGTTAGCTGAATGTTGAGCTTTAAGCCAATTTTTTTCACTCTCCTCTTTCACTTTCATCAAGAGGCTTTTTAGTTCGTCTTCACTTTCCACCATAAGAGTTGTGTCATCTGGATATCTGAGGGTGTCAATGTTCCTTCCAGCAATGTTGAGTCTAGCTTATGCTTCTTCAGCCCAGTGTTTCTCATGATGTACTCTGCATATAAGTTAAATAAGCAGGGTGACAATATACAGCCTTTACGTACTCCTTTTCCTATTGGGAACCAGTCTGTTGTTCCATGTTCAGTTCTAACTGTTGCTTCCTGACCTGCATACACATTTCTGAAGAAACATGTCAGGTGGTCTGGTATTCCCATCTCCCTAAGAATCTTCCACAGTTTATAGTGACCCACACATTCAAAGGCTTTGGTATAGTCAATAAAGCAGAAGTTGATGTTTTTCTGAAACTCTCTTGCATTTTTGATGATCCAGTGGAGGTTCGCAATTTGATCTCTGGTTCCTCTGCCTTTTCTAAAACCAGCTTGAACATCTGGAAGTTCAAGTCTCATGTATTGCTAAAGCCTGGCTTGGAGAATTTTGAATATTACTTTACTAGCGTGTGAGATGAGTGCAATTGTGTGGTAGTTTAAGCATTCTTTGACATTGACTTTCTTTGGGATTGGAATGAAAAGTGACATTTTCCAGTCCTGTGGCCACTACTGAGTTTCCCAAATTTGCTGGCATATTGAGTGCAGCACTTTCACAACATCATCTTTCAGGTTTTGAAATAGCTCAACTGGAATTCCATCACCTTCACTACTTTTGTTCCTAGTGACTCTTTCTAAGGCCCACTTGACTTCACAATCCAGGATGTCTGGCTCTACGTGAGTGACCACACCAATGTGATTATCTGGATCATGAAGATCTTTTTATTCTTGCCACCTCTTCTTAATATCTTCTGCTTCTGTTAGGTCCATGCCATTTCTGTCCTTTATCGAGCCCATCTATGCATGAAATATTCCCTTGCTATCTTTAATTTTCTTGAAGAGATCTCTAGTCTTCCCCATTCTGTTGTTTTCCTGTATTTCTTTGCATTGATTGCTGAGGAAGGCTTTCTTATCTCTCCTTGCTATTCTTTGGAATTCTACATTCAAATGCCAATATCTTTCCTTTTTTCCTTTGCTTTTCACTTCTCTTCTTTTCACAGCTATTAGCAAGGCCTCCTCAGAAAGCCATTTTGTTTTTTTGGCATTTCTTTTCCATGGTGATGGACTTAGTCCCTGTCTCCTGTACAGACACTCTGTATATCAGATTTAGTCCCTTAAATCTGTTTCACACTTCCACTGTATAATCATAAGGGATTTGGTTTAGGGCATACCTGAATGGTCTAGTGGTTTTCCCTACTTTCTTCAATTTAAATTTGAATTTGGCAATAAGGAGTTCATGATCTGAGCCACAGTCAGCTCCCAGTCTTGTTTTTGCTGACTGTATAGAGCTTCTCCATCTTTGGCTGCAAAGAATATAATCAATCTGATTTCGGTGTTGACCATCTGGTGATGTCCATGTGTAGAGTCTTCACTTGTGCTGTTGGAAGAGGGTGTTTGCTATGACCAATGAGTTCTCTTGGCAAAACTGTGTTATCCTTCGCCCTGCTTCATTCTGTAGACCGAGGCCAAATTTGCCTGTTACTCCAGGTGTTTCCTGACATCCTACTTTTGCATTCCTGTCCCCTATAATGAAAAGAACATCTTTTGGGGGTGTTTTAAAAGGTCTTGTAGGTCTTCATAGTACCATTTAACTTCATCTTCTTCAGCATTACTGGTTGGGGCATAAGCTTGGATTACCGCAATATTAAATGGTTTGCCTTGGAAAGGATCAGAGGTCACTCTGTCATTTTTGAGATTGCATCCAAGTACTGCATTTCAGATTCTTTTGTTGACTATGGTGGCTACTCCATTTCTTCTAAGGGATTCCTGCCCACAGTAGTAGACATAATGGTCATCTAAGTTAAATTCACCCATTCCAGTCCATCTAAGATTGCTGAATCCTAGTATGTCAACGTTCACTCTTGCCGTCTCCTGTTTGACCACTTTCAATTTGCCTTGATTCATGGACCTAACATTCCAGGTTCCTAATCAATATTGCTCTTTACAGCATCGGATCTTGCTTCTATCACCAGTCACATCAACAACTGGGTATTGTTTTTGCTTTGGCTCCATCCCTTCATTCTTTCTTGAGTTATTTCTCCACTGATCTCCAGTAGCATATTGGACACCTACAGACCTGTTTAGTTCCTCTTTCAGTATCCTAATATTTTGCTTTTTCATACTGTTCATGAGGTTCTCAAGGCCAGAATACTGAAGTAATTTGCCATTCCCTTCTCCAGTGGACCACATTCTGTCAGACCTCTCCACCATGACCCATCTGTCTTGGATGGCTCCACATGGCATGGCTTAGTTTCACGGAGTTAGACAAGGCTGTGGTCCATTTCAAGAGATTGGCTACTTTTCTGTGATTATGGTTTCAGTGTGTCTGTCCTCTGAAGCCCTCTCTCAACACTTACTATCTTACTTGGGTTTTTCTTACCTTGTACGTGGGGTATCTCTTCGTAACTGCTGACCATTATATCTAATACTGTGGGCAAGAATCCTTTAGAAGAAATGAAGTAGACATCATAGTCAACAAAGAGCCCAAAATGAAGTACTTGGATGCAATTTCAAAAACAATGGAATCATCTCTGTTCATTTCAAAGGCAAAACAATTCAATAACACAGTAACCCAGATCTATGCCCCGAATAGTAATGCTGAAGCTGAAGTTGAATGGTTCTATGAAGACCTAAAAATCCTTTTAGAACTAATATCCAAAAAATATGCCCTTTTCATTATAGGGGACAGGAATGCAAAAGTAGGAAGTCAGGAAACACCTGGAGTAACAGGCAAATTTGGCCTTAGTGTACAGAATGAAGCAGGGCAAAGGGTAACACATTTTTGCCAAGAGAACTCACTGGTCATAGCAAACACCCTCTTCCAACAGCACAAGAGAAGATTCTACACATGGACATCACCAGATAAACAATATCGAAATCAGATTGATTGTATTATTTGCAGCCATATGTGGAAATGCTCTATACAGTCATAAAAAAAAAAAAGACTGGGAACTGGCTGTGGATCAGATCATGAACTCTTTATTGCCAAATTTAGACTTAAATTGAAGAAATGAGGGAAATCACTAGACCATTCAGGTATGACCTAAATCAAGTCCCTTATGATTATACAGTGGAAGTGAGAAATAGATTTAAGGGACTAGATCTGATAGCCAGAATGCCTGATGAACTATGGATGGAGGTTCATGACATTGTATGGGAGACAGAAATCAAGACCATCTCCAAGAAAAACAAATGCAAAAAAGCAAAATGTCTGTATTAGGAGACATTAAAAATAGCTGTGAAAAGATGAGAAGCAAAAAGCAAAGGAGAAAAGGAAACATACACCCATTTGAATGGAGAGTTCCAAAGAATAGCAAGGAGAGAAAAGAAAGCTTTCCTCGGTGATCAGTGCAAAGAAAGAGAGGAAAACAATAGGATGGGAAAGAATAGAGATATCTTCAAGTAAATTAGAGATACTAATGGAATATTTCATGCAAAGATGGGCTCAATAAATGATGAAAGTGGTATGGTTCTAACAGAAGCTGAAAATACTACGAAGATGTGGCAAGATTACACAGAAGAACTGTAAAAATAAGATCTTCATGACCCAGATAATCATGATGCTGTGAACAGTCACCTAGCGCCAGATTGGATTGTGAGGTCAAGGGGGCCTTAGGAAGCATCACAATGAATAAAGCTAGTGGAGATGATGGAATTCCAGTTAACCTATTTCAAACCCTAAAAGATAATGCTGTTAGGGTACTACACTCAATGTGCCAGCAAATTAGGAAAACTCATCAGTGACCTCAGGACTGGAAAAGTTCAGTTTTCCTTCCAGTGTTTGGAAAGGCAAGGCCAGAAAATGTTCAAACCACTGCACAGTTGCACTCACTCCACACACTAGCAAAGTAATGCTTAAATTCTCCAAGCCAGGCTTCAGCAATGCATGAACCTTGAATTTCCAGATGTTCAAGCTGGTTTTACAAAAGTCAGAGGAACCAGAGGTCATAGTGCCAACTTGCACTGGATCATCGAAAAAGCAAGTGAGTTCCATAAAATCATATATTTCCGCCTTATTGACTGTGCTAAAGCCTTTGACTGTGTGGATCACAATAAACTTTGGAAAATTCTGCAAGATATGGGCACACCAGACCATCTGACCTGCCTTTTGAGAAACCTGTATGCAGGTCAGGAAGCAACAGTTAAAACGGGACATGCAACAGCAGATGGGTTCCAAATAGGAAGATATGTACGTCAAGGCTTTATATTGTCACCCTGCTTATTTAACTTATATGCAGAGTACATCATGAGAAATGCTGGACTAAATGAAGCACAAGCCTGAATCAAGATTGACAGGAGAAATATCAATAACCTCAGATATGCACATAACACAACCCTTATGGTAGAAAGCAAATACAAACTAAAGAGCCTCTTGATGAAGGTGAAAGAGGAAAGTGAAAAAATTGGCTTAAGACTCAGCATTCAGAAAATTAAGATCATGGCATTCAGTCTCATCACTTCCTGACAAATAGATGGTGAAACAGTGGCTGACTTTATTTATTTGGGCTCCAAAATCACTGCAGATGGTGATTGCAGCCATGAAATTAAAGGACATTTACTCCTTGGAGGAACAATTATGACCAATCTAGACAGCATATTAAAAAGCAGAGGCATTACTTTGTCAACAAAGGTCCATGTTGTCAAGGCTGTGGTTTTTCCAGTAGTCATGTATGGTTGTGAGTGTTGGACTATAAAGAAAACTGAGCTCTTAAGAATTGATGCTTCTGAACTGATGTGTTGGAAAAGACTCTGAAGAGTCTTGGACTCTCTCAAGAGTCCCTTGGACTGCAAGAGGATGCAACCAGTTGATGTTAAAGGAGATCCGTCCTGAGTGTTCATTGGAAGGACTGATATTGAAGCTGAAACTCCAATACTTTGGCCACCTGATGCGAAAGGCTGATTAATCTGAAAAGACCCTGATGCTGAGAAAGATTGATGGTGTTAGGAGAAGGGGACGAGAGATGATGAGATGGTTGGATGGCATCACCAACTCAATGGACATGACTTTGGGTAAACCTCTGGAATTGATGATGGACAGGGAGGCCTGGAGTGCTGCAGTCCATGGAGTTGCAAAGAGTCAGACACGACTGAGTGACTGAAGTGAACTGAACTGAAGATTTGAGATAATAAAATCTGTTTCTAATATCATCCAACTATCTAAAACCTGTCCCAAGATTTTCAGTAGAGCCCAGAATACCTCACTCCGCCCTGACCTCCCTCAGGGCTTGTTGAAGGTCAACAGCTATAGCAGCATGGAGTTCAGTCTTCACAGAGACAAATGTGAATGCCTTTGTTGTTCAGTCGTTGGCAATGCTCTTTGAAAGTACCAATTTGTAGTAGATACATCCCCCTTGTAGTCACAAATCCGACCACACTTTGGGGGGCATTTCATACCCATTTTGTCCCCCCATTGCTGGGAAGGCTTGTTCCCACTTCTGAAGAAGATGTTTGTTGATAAGATACTCTATATGCTATTACTTGACTAGGTCTTAATAGTCAAAGATCTCTGGAGACCTCTCTTCTGGTTATGATCCAGCTAAGTATTCCTTCTCATTACATTTTTTCATACCTAGAGTTACACTATTACAATCATTGATCATACATCAAGTTATAAATCAAATTAACAGAATGCATGAATAAAAATGGGTGGAGATTCGTGACATTGTACAGGAGGCAGTGAATAAGACAGTTCTCAAGAAAAATAAATGCAAAATGACAAAATGGTTATCTGAGGAGGCCTTACAAAGAGCTAAGAAAGAGGAGAAGCAAAAGGCAAAGGAGAAAAGGAAGTTATATACCCATTTGAATTCAGAGTTCCAAAGAATATCAAGGAGAGATAAGAAAGTCTTCCTCAGTGATAAACACAAAGAAATAGGAGAAAACAATAGGATGGGAATGACTAGAGATCTCATCAAGAATATTAGATATATCAAGGGGATATTTCATGCAAAGATGGGTACAGTAAAGGACAGAAATTTCATGGACCGAACAGAAGCAGAAGATACTAAGAAGAGGTAGCAAGAACACACAGAAGTACTATACAAAAAAGTTCTTCATGACCCAGAAAACCATAATGGTGTAATGACTTACCTAGAGCCAGAAATCCTGGAATACAAAGTGGAAGTGATAGAATTCCAGTTGAAATATTTCATATTCTAAAAGATGCTGTGAATGTGCTACACTCAATATGTCAGCAAATTTTGAAAATTCACCGTGGCAACAGGACTAGAAAAGGTCAGTTTTCATTTCAAACCCAAAGAAAGACAATACTAAAGAATGCTCAAAACTGCCACACAATTGCACTCATCTCACACATTAGCAAAGCAATGCTCAAAATTCTCCAAGCCAAGCTTTGACAGTACATGAAACATGAATTTCCAGATGTTCAAGCTGAATTTACAAAAAGCTGAGGAACCAGAGATCATATTGGAAACATCTATTGGATCATCGGAAAAGCAAGAGAGATCCAGTAAAACATCTACTTCTTCTTTTTTGACTATACCAAATAATTTGACTGTGTGAATCACAACAAACTGGAAAATTCTGAAAGAGATAAGAATACCAGACTACTTGACCTGCCTCCTGAGAAATCTGTATGCAGGTCAAGAAGCAACAGTTAGAGCTGGACATGGAAAAACAGATTTATTCCAAATAGGAAAAGAAGTTCATCAAGGCTGTACATTGTCACCCTGTTTATTTAACGTATTTCAGAGTACCTCATGGGAAATGCAGGGCTGGAAGAAGCACAGGCTGGAATTAAGATTGCCAGGAGAAATATCAGTAACATCAGATATGCAGACAACATCACCCTTATGGCAGAAAGTGAAGAAGAACTAAAGAGCCACTTAATGAAAGGGAAGGAGAAGAGCAGACATTTGGCTTCAAACTCAACATTCAGAAAACTATTATCATGGCAACTGGTCCCATTACTTCATGGAAAATAAATGGGGAAACAGTGGAAACAGAGGCTGACTTTATTTATTTGAGCTCCAAAATCACTGCAGATGGTGACTGCAGCCATGAAATTAAAAGATGCTTGCACCTTGAAAGAAAAGTGATCATTGACCTAGAAAGCATACTTTGCCAACAAAAGTCACCTCATTAAGGCTATGGTTTTTCCAGTAGTCACATGTGGATGTGAGAGTTGGACTTTAAAAAGAGCTGAGTGCCAAAGAATTGATGCTTTTGAACTTTGGTGTTGGTGAAGACTCTTGAGAGTCCCTTCGACTGAAAGGAGATCCATCCAGTCAATCCTAAAGAAAATCAGTACTGAATATTGGTTGAAATATTGAAGCTGAAACTCCAATATTTTGGGCACATGATGCAACAAACTGACTCTTTAGAAAAGACACTGAAGCTGGAAAAGTAAGAAAGTCGGAGGAGAAGGGGATGGCAGAGGATGAGATGGTTGGATTGCATCACTGACATTCATTTGAGTAAGCTCTGTAAGTTGATGATAGAGAGGGAAGCGTGGCATGCTGGAGTTTCTGGGGTCACAGAGAGTTGGACATGACTGAGCCACTGAACTAAACCCAGTCATCTATAATGAGTAACAAACCAAAATGATAAACTATTGATAAACTGAGAAACACAACCACATCAATGAATCTTAAAAAACAGGCATACTCTGACCCAAGAGTATACATTGTCTGATCAGTTCATAGCAAGTTCTTAAACAAATATTTTGAAGCAAAAATCATATCAGGATTTGCGTCTGACTCTGGAATAGGGGATAACTGAATGCAAGGGAGAAGAGGGAATTTTCTAGGGTGATGAATAATTTATAATTTGATTGCTATGGTGGTTACTGGATTGTGGGATGGAATACCAGTTCATCCAGCCTGGCATTTCTCATGATGTACTCTTCAAAGAAGTTAAACAAGCAAGGTGACAATATACAGCTCTGATGTGCTCCTTTCTCAATTAGGAACCAGTGCACTGGTCTATGACTAGTTCTAACTGTTGCTTCTAGACCTGCACACAGACTTCTCAGGAGGCAGGTAAGGATGTGTGGTACTTTCATCTCTTTAAGAATTTTCTACAGTTAACTCATACGTAGAGTACATGATGTAAAATGCCAGGCTGGAAAACTCATAAACTGGAATCAAAATTGCCAGAGAAAATATCAATAACCTGAGATATGCAGATGACATCAGCTTTATGGAAAAAGGCAAAGAAGAACAAAAGAGCCTCTTGATTAAAGTGAAAGAAGAGAGTGAAAAAGTTGGCTTTAAATTCAACATTCAAAAACTAAGATCATGGCATCCAGTCTCATAACTTCCTGACAAATACATGGGGAAGCCATGACAGACTTTTTTTTCTCAGGCTCCAAAATGACTACAGATGATGACTGCAGTCGTGAAATTAAAAGACACTGCTCCTTTAAAGAAAAGCTATGAGCAACCTATACAGCATATTAAAAAGCAGAGACATTATTCTGCCGACAAATGTCCATGTAATTAAAGCTATGGTTTTTCAAGTAGTCATGTATGGATGTGAGAGTTGGACTATAAAGAAAGCTGAGTGCTGGATAATTGATGCTTTTAACTGTGGAGTTGGAGAAGGCTCTTGAAAGACCCTTGAAATGCAAGGAGATCAAATCAGTCAATCCTAAAGGAAATCAGTCCTGAATATTCATTGGAAGGACTGATGCTGAAGCTGAAGCTCCAATACTTAGGCCACCTGATGTGAACTGACTCACTGGAAGAGACCCTGATGCTGTGAAAGACTGTAGACAGGAGGAGAAAGGGACGACAGAGGATGTGATAGTTGGTGGCATCACCGACTCGGACATGAGTTTGAACAAGTCCCAGAAGTTGGCAATGGACAGGGAAGCATGTTGTGCTGCAGTTCATGGTGCTTCAAAAGGTAAGACACGACTGAACAACTGAAATGAACAGAACTGAATACACCAAAGGCTTTAGCATAATCAGTGAAGCAGAAGTCGATTCTTTTCTTACGGAATTCTCTGCTTTTTCTATGATCCAAAAGATATTGACAATCTGATCTCTGGTTCTTCTGTGTTTTCTAAATCCAGCTTCAAAAACTGGGAGTTCTTGGTCCACATAGTCCTGAAGCTTATCTTGCGAATTTTAAGCATTTCTTTGCTAGCTTGTGAGATGGGTTCAATTGTGCAGTAGTCTGAACATTCTTTCGCCTTGCCTTTCTTTGGGATTGAAATGAAAATTAACCTTTCCAGTCCTGTGACCACTGCTGAGTTTTTTCAATTTGCTGCCATATTTAGGGCAGCACTTTCACAGCCTCATCTTTTAGAACTGAAATAGCTGGACTTCCATTACCTCCAATAGCTTTGTTTGTAGTGATGCTTCCTAAGGTCCACTTGACTTTTCACACCAGGATTTCTGGCTCTAGGTGAGTTATAATAACTTCGTGGTTTATCTAGGTCATTAGAGCTTTTCTGTTTAGTTTTTCTGTGTTTTTGCCACCTCTTCTTAATATCTTCTTCTTCTGTTAGGTCCATACCATTTCTGTCCTTTATTGTGCCCATCTTCACATTAAATGCTCCCTTGGTATCTCTAATTTTCTTGAAGAGATCTCTAGTCTTTCCCATTCTATTATTTTCCTCTATTTCTTTGAATTGTTCACTTAGGATGCCTTTCTTACCTCTCCTTGCTATTCTCTAGAACTCTGTATTCAGATGCATATATATATTTCCTTTCCTCCTTTGTCTTTAGCTTCTCTTCATTTCTCAGCTATTTGTAAGGCCTCCTCAGACAACCACTTTGCCTTTTTGAATTTCTTCATTTTGGGGATGGTTTGAATCACACCCTCTGTACAATGTTACATCTCTCTATCCATAGTTTTTCAGGTATTCTATCTATTAGATCCAATACCTTGAATCTATTTGTCACTTCCACTGGATAACTGTAAGGGATTTGATTTAGGTCATACCTGAATGGTCTAGATGTTTTCCCTACTTTATTCAATTTTAGAATGTGCAAGGATATGCTTTATTCCTGGCAGCAAAGCTGTTATCAGTTTTGTAAGGACTGTTATCAGTCCTTACAGGGTAAGGACAAGAAGAGAAGTGGTAGACTACTTGAAAAAGATCTACCAGGATCAAGTGCATTTTCACAATCTAGGCTCACTGTCAGCACCTGCACCTCTGTATTGATAGAAGCTATATTGGGAGTAAGAGAAGAGGTGGATTGAGAGGTATAAAGGATTTCCACCACTAATTCTTCCTACCTGCCCATCCCTCCATTCAAACTGATTATGACTGATTAGCTAATTTCCTTTGGTAAAAGTACAAGATTAAATTCATTACAGCTTCATTTATGTGTCCCACTTTCTACACTGATTATCTACACAGATTTAATTATGTGGCAGTGCTATTTTATTGGGTTACTATGGAGACTGTCATTTTATTTTATTGGGATACAGATTTCATTAGTTTGGTTCTTGAGCTGACCTCAGTACTTTTATGGCTTAAAAAGTTTTGGGAGAGCCTAGAATTTGGCTAAAAATGAGTCAACACCTTGGAGGTGAGTAATACCTTCATAACAACAGAATTAAGTAAACATATGTATCATAGGAAGCTTTTCCCAGATCTGAGAAATATGAGTAGTGCTTCCTGTCAGCTGCTTTTCTCCTGATCTATGTCCTGACAGTAGGAACTGAGTTAATAGTGTTCATAGAGTTCATCTTATGCACCAACCAGCAGTTCTGGCTACATAAAATGTGGGGAGCATTAGTGTTGGATACCAGTGTTGACAGATCCTGAAGTAGGTATTGAGTGACCGTCTCATGATAAAACATTGAGCTGAGATGACACTTCAAGTTTCACATGATTTCAGGAAGATTTTTGAGGCAGGAAAATATTCCATTTCTAAGGGTTGTATATACTGTCAGCTATATTTCTCTATTCAGACCTCTAGAACTAGAGAATATTGCTTATTAATGGGCAATATTAATTAATGATCTGATGCTCAAATATTAATTAATGATTTGATGTAAAAATTGCATAGATTTTAAGTTGAAATTTGGAGGAAATTATTACAGTGTCTTAAAAATATATCAGACATAAGGGGTTCTGGTATGTTCCTAGGATGCTTCTAGAATTTGCACGCAAGGCCAGTTGTTATTTTAGAACATTCATGATGACCACTTTGGGACCACTCCTGACCACTCAAGACATAGAACCCATTATCAGTCTCCACTTGTCTAATAACTCCTCATCAAATATGTGCATGGCTTCACATCAAGCTCTTTCCCTTAACTGCTGTCCTTGTATGTGAACTAGTTATAGCAGCCACCTATGCAGATAGCATCCTTAGGGAAGATGTCAGTTGAATGGAAAACACTTTGCATATTATGATGAAAGATGTTTAATGAAAAAGGAAACAAAACATCACAAGAGCTAAGGTATTGTGAAAAGAAAATCACAACAAATGAACTGAAAACAAAGTTTTCCATGATTTAGCCTTGAATAGAATTGATGCTGCACTTTCCTTAGGGATGAGGTCAACACTTGGAGAGACAACATGATTTATGAAGGCTAAATGCAGAGAAGAACAAAATCATGCTTCTTGTCTATGGCCTTCCTCATTCCAGGTCCCCAGCTTCCTGAAGGTGGTCTTGCCCAAAGCTGAGGATAAAGTTTTGAGGATGTGTTGTATTATATATTTTTACTGTAGCAATGAAAATACAATTTCATCCATCTTGGCCAGGATGGACAATCATGTATATCTGCAGGTTCATTCCTCAGACCACAGAGATGAAAGGGAAGATATGAGTCGGGAAGCTGAGTAAACACCCTCTGTGTAGGAGGATGCTCTGAATCCACACATTCTTTGTGTTCCTCTACAGATTATTCATTCCTCCTATTTTCTTCTTCTAGTTGGCTATACCAGGGGCACTATTTTGATTTTATAAACCTTTGTGCCTCCTCACCAGTCTTTCTGCCCCTTGTCCTCATATGCCACACCAAAACTTATGAAACTGTCCGGGATTTTTATGTAGAATGCCCTGACATGTATTTGTAGAAATACTTTTGTCCGATTGATCTGAACAAATATAACTCTGGAATTTGTAGCAGTTCATGAGCTTTTGTTGTCATGTTCGAAGTACACCAACTTGACATTCTGTATCAGGACATGGCCAAGTATCTCCAGTTGGTCCAAGTCTTCTGCAGACAGCAAAAACGAAACAAATCAGGTTTCAAATATTTAAATATAAATATATACACAAATATTTTAAAGCCCATATCAATTATAAATTAACAAATATTAATACAAATAGTGTTATATTGATGATATAGCATTATGCATATTATATTAATCAGTTCAGTCACTCAGTTGTGTCTGACTCTTTGCAATCCCATGGACGGAAGGACACCAGGGTTCTCTGTCCATCACCAACTACCAGAGCTTGCTCAAACTCATATCCATTAAGTCAGTGATGTCATCCAACTATATCAACTTCTGTCGTCCCCTTCTCCTCCTGCCTTCAATCTTATTATATTAATAATTATTAATATATTTGTTGTTGTTCAATACATATGTCATGTCCAGCTCTTTATGATCCCCATTAACTGCAGCACACAAGGCTTCTTATGTCCATTGAGTCAGTGACGCCATCCAACCATCTCATCTCTGTCATCCTCTTCTCTTCTTGCCTTCAATCTTTCCCAGGATCAGGGTTATTTCCAATGAGTAAACTCTTCATATCAGTTGGCCAAAGTATTGGAGCTTCATATTCATCAACAGAACTACCAATGAATATTAGGGTTGGCTTCCTTTATGATTGACTTGTTTGATGTCTTTGCTGTCCATGAAACTCTCAGGAGTCTTTGGCAGCACTACACTTTCAAAGCATCAATTCTTAACATTGCTCAGCCGTCTTTATGCTTCAGCTCTAACATCCGTACATGACTACTGGGAAAACGACACACTTGACTGTATGGACATTTGACGGGAAAGTAATGTATCTGCTTTTTAATATGTTATCTGGGTTTGTCACAGCTTTCCTTTGAAGGAGCAAGTGTCTTTAATTTCCATGCTGCAGTCATCACACACACTGAATTTGGAGCCAAAGAAAATAAAGTCTGTCACATTTTCCACTTTTTCCCCTTGTATTTGCCATGAAGTGTTGGGAATGGATGCCATGATATTTATTTTTTGAATGTGGAAAATTTTAATTTATGTTTTACTAAAGGATAATTGCTTTTAAAAATGTTGCTGTTTTTCTGTCAAACCTCAAGGTGAATCAGCCATAAGTACACATATATTCCCTCATGAAGCTCCCTCCCATCTACCTCCCCATCCCACAAATTTAGGTTGAGAGAGAAGCCCTGTTTGAGTTTCCTGAGCCATACAGCAAATTTCCATTGGCTACC
>ML660246.1:653460-755538 GCA_007570785.1 Antilocapra americana
TGGGAGGGAGTTCAAAACAGAGGAGATATATGGATACCTATGGTAATTCCATGTTTAGGTTTGGCAAAATTCTGTAAAGTAATTATTCTTCAATAAAATATAATTAATTTGAAAAAAAGGATTAAGATAGAAATTTTAAAAATTAATGTTAGTAAAGAAAATTCAAATATGTTAAAGATGACAAATTAATGAAGATGAGCCTAACTTTCTAGTTAGAAAAAAATTTTTAAATCACACAAAATAATGAAATATGTAGAAAATTAAATTATTTGCTTATTCTCTGTTATCATTATTTCCTTCCAGAATTTCAACTTACTTGTGACCCTGACCCCTGGCAAATATTCACTGTTGACTTCAGGGCAAACATTTATGTTTGGGTATATTATCTGAGAATAGCAATGTTGGGGGGGTAGTCAGCCAATAAATACACTTAATTCTATTCCATTTTGATGTGATTGAATTTTCTTGTAATTTGCCCACTTTCTCACTGTATTTTCAATCTTTTCTCTCACTAGTTTATAGAGGTCTTTTTAATTAAATGTTTCAGAAAGTTGCACATGTCTCCTCTGAAGCTATTGTTCATCTTTTCATGTTTTTTACACTACCTTCTGCTGGTTTCAGACCACTAGGCCTTTTCTTCATAAACTATTTAAGATATTCATTTAGCTACATTTCCCCCCAAATGTATGAAGTCCAAATGTTGTAACAAAATATTTTTAATGTTTCCATTTTATCCAGTTTGGTATGTTCTAATTAGTTTGAATATGTTTCTCTGTATAATTCAACACAAATTTAAATTGTTTTCCTGTTAATCATGATTTGTATTTATGGTTTTTCCAAAAGTGATTAACTAGAAAAATTCTAAACTGAAGCCTTTACAGGTGCCAGTAGTCAAAAGTTCTTTCCTAAAACCACTTATGGCAGATTTTCCCCATATACAGAAATAGAAAAATCCAGGATAATTAAAATTGGAAGGGACATTTTTCTAATACCTCAATCATTTTTGTCCTTTAAAATCTGTTACTTCAAGAGCCTTTTTGTTTTTTTGTTTTACTACTTGTTTTTATGGAAAGGTTGTTTGTGTATTTGTTCTTTGAAGGAAAATTTGTCAGCAAACCCCTCCTGGGCTTCCCCTTTGGGATATTTCTGTAGATTCTAACCTACCAGGTCCCCAAGTGTGCGTTTGATGGGTAGGATCCTATGCCTGGCAGATTTTTTTCAGCCCCAAGAGGGTGCCCAATCCTCCACCTCACCAGAATCTTTAAAAATCTACCTATGAACAAGGTCACCACCATCCTTCCCATGAAGGAGAGGGGTGAAAATCAAACACCTCTGAATTTGCTGCTCTAAAAATGATCCTCATTCCCATTTGAGGTATCTTTGCTTGGGACAGACTTACCAACCAGTTTACAGCGCCATCTGGCATTCAAAACTGGGTAAGAGTCAGAATGCTTTCTAAAATCACACAAGAATTGCATAAGGGGAAAAAACAAAAACAAAAAACAGTGCTTACTTGAAGGGAGAGTGTCAAAACACTCATAAAGAGTACTGAGAAGGGACTGAGGAGACAATGACTAAGGAGGTCAATGGGGCAGGAATTAAAAAAAAATTAACTGTTGCCGCAAGAATTCTAACAATCTAGAACTACCAATGCCCAAGTCCCCTGCCTCATTTAATTTAATAAATGTAACCACTGTTACAAACTAACACCTACAAAGTGGTCAATGCCTATACAAATACATTCGAAAATGCCTGAATAATTACAAATGCTGCTTTTAACGCATGGTAACCCACTCTAGTACTCTTGCCTGGAAACTCCCATGGACAGAGGAGCCTGGTAGGCTGCAGTCCATGGGTTTGGGAAGAGTTGGACACGACTGAGTGACTTCACTTTCACTTTTCACTCTCATACATGGAGAAGGAAATGGCAACACACTCAAGTGTTCTTGCCTGGAGAATCCCAGGGATGGAGGAGCCTGATAGGCTGCCATCTATGGGGTCACACACAGTTGGACACGACTGAAGCAACTTAGCAGCAGCAGCAGCAGCTTTTAACTTATTTGTTAAATTGTTCTGGTTTTTCAACTATCAGATCATTTTTCCATATTTACATATATAATACTCTTCCATCCTTTTTAACAGTTGTATAATGTGCAATATCAAATAGACCTTAGTTTCTTATCAACCATCTATTTATAGATAATTAGATCATTGCTAATTTTTTCCACTACCACACAGTGGGTATTCTAGTTCTTTTTTACCTTTAATCTTTTCATAGAAAAAATAAGATAGTTATATCTAAATGTAGGTATATTTCACATTTTGCAAAATATTAAAAAAATATATCTGCCCCAGAAGAGGCTTCCCTGAGGTCACATGGGTGGAACAGGTGCTCCAGGGTAGCCAGGCCCTGATCTCAAACAGGCAATGACGACGGCTGTCAGTCTCTCAGCTGATTCTCTGCAGCTAATCTCTCGAAACTCTCCCTGGCTGTGGACAAGACTGAACTTCTGAAGACAGACTATGTGATTGAGATGCATAGAGACCAAAATATTCAAAGTGAGGCTACTCATTGTGAAACTGAGGCCTTTCATAGAAAACAAGTCTCATGCCCAAGTGTGTACACATTTTGTTCCAGGGAAGCAAGTGTGGTGAGAATTGTGTGGGATGGCTTACTGAAGCAGGAGGACAATCTGTAAGAGTAGATCTCCCTGTTCTGGAGCTGTCTTTCTGGTGCATGGATGTGCTTCTTGCTTCCTCATAAGGCTTCATTGTGTTGGCATTATCCTCTCTGCTCACAACTCAAAAAACAGTTTGAGAAATCTGTATATGACGCTAAGAATTTTTCTATGCCATTTTTTTTCTGTCTTACTACTTATTCATTTTTCCCACTCAACTCACGGTTCCTAAACTGTCATTTCATTTTGTGTCTTACTCCTGAGACCTAAATACTAATTTATTTAATAAATATTTTGGACACTATTGTATATTGAGTACTATCCTAGGGTCTTGAAATACTCTAGTGCACAAAACAAAATTCTTGTTTTTATAAGCTTAGAATCATAACTTACATTACATATTTATAACTAATAAATATTAAATTATCTAGTGAGTAAGGAGAAGACAGTGGGCAAAAAAGACAAAGGTATCATGGTGACTAGGGAGGGGTTGTTTGGGGGAGGGCAGTTTTCAGAAGCACATAGCATTAGTTGGGAAAGGACTCAGCTGTTAATTTTAAGCGAAGAGCAGAAGGAAAGGAAACAGTTAATTGAGCAGGAGCAGAATGGGGGTTATTCAAGTCAGAGAGCAAAGGCCCTACAGGAGAGCTCATTTGTCAGTGGAATGGCAAGGGGGGCAGTGTGACTGATGTGCAGCCGAAGGCAAGGAGTCATCACAGCCATTCACATAGTTCAGCACATACGAAGAACTCAGGTTCCAAACACTGCAGTAAACAGCCATTGCAGAGGTTTGAACAGTCGCGAGTCACAGTCTGACTCATTCTGCAGTACTATGGCGAGGCAAGGGACAAGAAGAGAAACAGTAAAACAAGTTCAGAGACTATGACAGTCACCTAAGTGAGAAATGAATGGATTCTAACCCGGTTTCACCTACATGTCACGTTCTTTCTGCCTGCTATTGTTTCAGATATAACAGGAGGTTATATGAGACCCTGGTAGAGTTGAAGTTCGGAGGGTTTCTGAAATTAGTCAGAAAAAATGCTATGCCTTAGAAATTGTTGAACTAGTGTAAGAAAACATTTTGCTGTGCTAGCCCAGACCTCTGCCGCCCAAAGAAATTTTATTTAGCTGGGACTCTGTGGCAGGATGCTGATGGTCTATAATGTGGCCAGTATGAAACCAGAATGTTTAAACATGAGCCTATTGGGGAAATATGGTTCTTAGCCTGAAAACAAAGGGCATGGTGAGAACTGGAGGGCAGACATGGGGTGAGGTGTTCTCTTTACCTCTCCTTTGCCTGGTCCAGATCTCTGGTTCTTCTCTCCTTAACAGGCCCACAGAGTAGCTAGGTCTTATGTTCTGCTACCATCCTGACTTCCTGTACCTGTGACATAGTGGAATTTAGAAGCTCTGGGCCTCATTGTTGTAGGTGTGTAGAGGTTAAAAATACTGACAACGATGATGACTTATGAAGATGAAATAAGAAGGCTCCAAACAGGCCATCTGAAGGGTGCAAAGGTGAAGAATTTTGAAGAAGTCAGAATGAACTGAACATTGCAATCTCAGAGCACTCTGGTTTCGTTAATCTAACCTCAGCCCACCGTTAGCTCACTTCTCCATTCTAAACTCTCTCCATTCAGGCGCAGGCTCAGGTGTTCAGGTTATGTCGCAGTAACATATAATGTTTGTGGCGCATTTGTATTTGGAACCGCTCTCCTAGGACCACCATTCTGCGGCCCTTCATCTGTTAGGCCACATCTAGTGTCAATCACCTGAAGGGGAGGTGGGACAGGATGGGTGGAGATCAGCTAGCAGTCCTGTGATGGAGGGGTCCTCCCAGCGCCTGCGCACTCTTTTCACTGCACTGCAGGGGTCTGGGGCTAACAGGAAGGGGGTTTCAGGCGCACGCGCACTCCTGATGCACTGCAGGGACGGTTTCCATGGGGAGGGGGCTGCCTGGCGCTTGCGCACTGCTCTTAACAGCATTGCAGAGCCTGCTGTGCGGCTGAGCCAGTTTGACACCTTCCAGAAAGCTCGAGAGCTGGGCGGGGGGTTTGTGAGGGATTGTTGGTCGTCATTCTCTCTTCCTGCTCCTCCCTTCTGCTGGAGCTCACAGCCCCCAAGTGTTCGTTTTGTGACATTGTACTGCATCGGTAGACCGCAGCTGAACTGTGCAAGCGCTGTTCATTTCTGATCTCCACCCATCCCTGACAACCTATAATTGTGGTGTTGAGACTGGGAGATTAGCTGTGCGGGTCACTAGGGTAGGATTAGAGTCAGATAACAAGCCTTAATTTTGGAAAGAGAGCAGCTGCATGAAGGCAATTTAGGCAGATTGACAAACTGGAGGTGATGAGGTCCAAGTAATTCTCACCTCAACATCTGAGCCCCACTTCCTATGAGCCAAATTCACTTCGGCCATTGCTGATTGCATGGCGGTCCCCAAAGTGTGTTCTGCAGAACAGCACTGCAATTGCTGCAGACTTGTTAGAAACCCAGAGTCTCAGGGCACCTCAGTCGATCAAGCTGAAACTACAAGACTGGGTACACAGAAATTTTAAAATGCCTCCTCCTGACTTTAATACATATCCTAAGGTAAAATCTGGGTCAGGGTGCTGTGAGCTTGTCATGAAAACAGCCAAAGGATAATCAGTAACTTTTAATTGCCTCTAAAACTAGTTTCCAGAACCTAACCCAGAAAAGCCTCCATTCCCTGCCTGCTGGAATTAAACTGTTGTCAGCCGATTCTGGGGTGAAAATGGGAGAGAGGGGAGAGGCTAACAAATCCTGAACAAAAATGAGTCTTCCTTATGCCTGGGTAATGTGTGCAGTATATCCCCCTCACTGAGTCCTTTGTCCTTTATGGATGTGTCATAAGTGAGAATTTGAGGGGGAAGCTTTAAAGGAGAAGTGGTGTTTATTTTTTGAGGTCTCTTACAGACCACTAATTTCTCCCAACAAACTACTAATGGTGAAAACCCATTTTCTGGTTGTTTAGCTAAGAAGTGGGCTTAAATTCAGAATCACAGATTTTTGTCTGAATTTTCCCACCAATTGCCTGTCCAAACTTTATGGTTGGGTGAAAGGGGATCTATGGTTAAAGATGGAAATAAGCAATGACATGACAAGGGTTGAGTTGTGAGGTTGAGAGGCTATAAAAACTTATTTCGCACTGAATTTGTGTGAAAGCAGTGATGTGAAAATCATGTTTCTCAAAGTTTGCCTCAAAGCTGTTGTATACTCTTCTTGCATGTAGGCAAGAATGAGAACTAGAGATTTTTCTTCCCCGGAGAATAAAACAGTTACTTGTGTTGTCTTGGGAACTCTTTTGTTCAGATTTATCTCTATGTAAGTCATTGCCAATGGGTATCTGTAGGTGAGATGAAATGCAGTGGTCCTATGTGTTCAGATGGGTCTTCCAAAACATAGGGATTTTGTTTGTGTTATCGTGCTCCTTTGTTTTATTTCCATGCCTGTACCCTCATGTTAGCATGATTTTGAGACAGCCTCTTGTTTGCACATAAGGGCACATGTCAGTGCAAAAGATCATCATGATGAAGACATGTTCCTTGCTTACATGGGCCTTGAATCTGTCTGCACTCTTCCCTGAGGTTCTCACCTCCACTTGTTAGAATCGTTCTCCATTATAGGCAGTCCACTCTCTGGTGAATAGACAGGACAGTAAGCCCAAGTACCCTCTGGGTTTCTGGGGTGATGTTTTCCTCTCCCATTCATCTTTGGTTTATTCATTTATTTTGTGGGGTTTTTGTTTATTTGGTCTGTATTACATGAGTGAAATATTATCATATTTATCTTTACCCATCTGAAAATTCATATAATATGATACCCTAAAGATCCATCCATATTGTCACATATGGTAAGATTTCATCTTTTTTTATGACTGAGTAGTATTCCACTGCATGTATATAATGTATATATATATGTATACATCACATTTATCACATCTTCATTCATCATTTCTTGAGTACTTAGGTTGTTTCCATATTTGCACATCTTGGCTGTAAATGATGCTGTGATGAACACAGCATATGTGTTCTTGGAGCATATATGTCTTTTGAAATTAGTGTTTTCATATTCTTGAATTTCCATTCAGAATTGGAATAGCTGGATCATATGATAGCTCTATTCTGAACTTTTTGGCTGTATCAATTTACATTTCCACCAACGTTGCACGTGTTCTCTTTTATCTGCTCTACATCATCTGCAGTACATTCTTGCATTTTTGACAATAGCCATTCTGACAGGTGAGAGGTGATATCTCTTAGTAGTTTTGCACTTCTCTAATAATTAATGATGTTGAACATTTTTTTCATTTGTCTATTGGCTACAAATGTCCTTCAGCTTATCCATCTTTTAATCAGGTTGTTTGGCTGTTTTGGCCAGATGCTTTATATTTTAGTTTATAGCATCACAACACTTCTAAATACCTTTTTGTGTATCAGTTAACTTTAGTGTGTATCAAAATATCCACCCAAATTTGCGGCTTTACACAGTAATATTTATTATTTCTAATGAGAGAGGGGGGTGAAGAGAGAGAGAAAGAGAGCTTCATGGTTCTGATCTGAGTCAGCTCAGCTGAGGCTGTATGTTCTAGGATGGCTTTATTTACATACGTAAAGGTTGACTTGGTGACAGGTTAGGTGACAGTTATGATTTAGTGATATGTCTTTCATCATTGATCAGCCTTCCTCAAAGTTATGGGATATTTAAGAATGCAAGAGAAGGGCAGACCTGTGTGCAAATACTTTGTCTGCATCTCTGGCCATTTAACATTTACAGTTATCCTGTCAGCAAAAGCAGTACATATAGCCCAACCCAGATTCATTATGCCCAGGGGCTACCCAATGATTTGGATACAGGGATTGGAACTTATTGTAACCATTTCTCACATGAGAAAGTCGATAATATGGAGGTGCAACCACCATTCCTTATGTTCTTCAACATTTGGGAGTCAGGAACACAGGACAGTGAGCCAATAAATGTGACTGAATTAGACCAGTCAGAGGTTTCAATGGACAAGAAGGAAATGGAGACCCAGAAACAGAGAGGAAGATATTTAGAAAAGAGAAAGCTCATGAACCCTTCAATCTGATGAGTGGTTGGATAAGATGAACAGTGGGAAGTGTCCACCAGATTTGGCAGCATGGAGTATCACAATATTGAAATATTTGTTTTGATAAAGTGAGGAGGAGAATCCACCCAGGGTAGGATGAAGGCTCAGATGTGAAATGTTAAGTTCTGTAAAATGACCCATTATTGCTCATTATTCTATAGCCTTCCCTATGTAAGACAGATAATTTTAAATTTTCTAACTCAAAATCACTCTGTATATTATGACTACATGGAAAATAAACACAGCATCTAGCCATGATTCATGGCAGTTAGAGGGCACATGATAATCTTCAGTGCATTTATATGGCTTTAAAAAACATGCCAGGCTCTATTCCTGTCCTGGCCAGAATTCTGGCGATGCAGTTTGTAGATGGATATGTCCAGCTATAAGGGCCAACATCAAGAAGCTGAGGTAGATATCTATGTTTAGAGTGGAAAACAATGAATAATATGATGGCCCTTCAAAGCATTTTTTTTGAAATAGGTATACTGAAGCAAAGAGAAAATTTTTTAATTGTTTATTTATCCCATTGGGTTGAAAATCAGAGCTTGCCTATCAATATATCCTAATATATTCTGAGTACATGTAATAACATTCTAACTATTTGGAGTAGTCTTTTATTTCACAAATATTTCATCAGATTTAACAGGAATTAATCAGCCATACCAGCTAACGACAATGGTAGCCTTTTTATCTATGTTGACATTGTTTCCAAATTCTTGTGTATTATCTTCATAAATTTATGATTTTATAGATCAGAAGCTATCTTAAAATGCATGTAAATAATTAAAAAATGAAAGTACTCATTATATAGATATACGACTATTTCATCTTCCTTCCTTTTTTCCTTTTTATTTTTTATTCCAGAATTTCAGTGAATCCTTCCTTCTCTAAATAAATATTGCCATTATGTGCAACACTGAAACTTCACACATTTGCACTACCAGTACCAACATAAAGAATTCTTCTTTCTCTACTCCTTTGACCACACCATATAAAGTAACTTTTTGTAAATTTTCACTTCAATAGGTGAAAATAGTATATTTTAATGTTCCTATTTTCTACATGAGATTAAGCATCTTTTCATTTTTTTCTAATTCATTTTAATTACCCTTTGTGAATTTCCTGTCAGAAACTGCTCATTTTCCCCCATTGAGTGGATGTGCCTAATCTTCATCATTTTGGAAAACATTTATACATTCTAAAGGCCAAATTTTTGTCAATCACACATGCTACAAATAATTATTTCTGGTTGATAGATATCCTCAGCTGATTTTAGGTAGTCATTCTATGTTAATTTAAATAACTGTGAGAGAGAACACAATAAATTGTACCAAGGTATTTTAATAACTTTTTATTTATGCTATATTTATATAGTTAAAGAAAGTTGCAAGAATAGGACAAAGGACCCCTATGTTAACTAACCAGATTCATCATATGTTTTTTTACATTTTGACACTATTTGATTTATTGTTCTCCTCACTCTCTGTATAGACGTGGCCAGATGTAGACATACCCATGTACCATACACATATGCACAGATACATGCAATTTATTTCCAAACCATTTAAAAATAAGTTATATAAGGCAAACAGTTATACTTTGGGATGCATTTTCAATAGCACTGACTTTTATTATATAACCAGAATTCAGGAAAATTAAGATTGATTGAAGGCCATTATCTAGTCTACAATCTATTTTTATTATTGAAGTACAGTTGATATACAAAATGAGCATCTACATTTAATTTTTATGTCTTTAATTATCATCTTATTTAGAGTAATTACTCACTGTTTCTTTGAGATTCTTGATTTTTATGTTTTTGAAGTGTATGGGTCAACTGTTTTGTAAAATATCATTTAATTTGTGTTGTCTGATGTTTCCCTGTGGTTCAATTTAAACTATGCATTTTTAGCAAGGGTGTTACTGGATGGATGTTAATGGATGATGGGTCCTTCTCAAAGCTTTATTTCAGGAGGTACATAATGTTGATACTTACCAATATTGTTGATGACAACTTTGATCACTATGGTTCAAATGGATAGTTTGGTTTCTCCATGATTAGCAATTGATCTTTTTAATTAATAAAAAACTTAGACAATGTAAACAGTCTATTCCTAATCTTACTTTTACTCAATGTTTCAGCACAAATTGATGATTTTCTAATTCCTTATTATCATTCCCTTTCACCCTCAATTAGTCATTCAGTTTTTATCAGTATGGATTCATGGATTCTCCTTTTACTCATTGGATTCAAACCCATTATTACTTTTATTTCTTAAAAAAAAACAGTTCTAAGTTTACAGAAAAGCTTTGAAGATAGTACAGAGAGTGCCTTGATTCTTATTCAGGGTTCCTACAGAGTCTGACACCCAGTTCCCCTATATTTAACATTTTGCATAAATATATTTATTATAATTCATACACCAATATTGATACACTAATTAAAAGTCATGCTATACTCAGGCCCTAATCTTTACCTAATGTGTGTTATCTTTCCCAGGAAATCACATTACCACATTACTTAACCAAGTTCCCTTAGGCTCCTCTAGACTGAAACTTTCTCAATATTTCCTTGTTTTTAATGATTTTCACACTTTTGAGGACTACCAGGCAAGTCTTTTGTGCTGTGTCCTTCAATTGTGCTTTATTTGATGTTTTTCTCATGATTAGACACATCTTTAGCTTTCGGGGAGAAAAATCACAGGGGAAAAGCATCATTTCCATTGCATCAATTCTATCATCATTCTATCAACCTGACTTAGCACTTGAACACCTGAGGTAATGTTTGTCAGCTTTTTCCACAGTAAAGTTATTCCTTTTCCTCCTTTTTATATTTCACTTTTTTGAAGTACATCACTATGAGCTGCCCATATCTGCCTCATTCAAGCGGACTTCTGTGCCCTTTGTTATGTTCCCATTTTTCTCCAAGCATTTCCTTACTCCAACATTATTTTCCTTCAAAAATAGACTCTTTAGTTCTTGCTTCTTTGATTTGAAATACCTTATTTATAATGCATTAATTTTTCATATATACATAGGTCAGACTAGGCTTTATGATTTTTTTATCATTCTTTTTCACCAGCTATTGTGGGTCATCCAAAAGTGAGAAATGCATGAGTACAATCTCGAGGCTGAGGTGTCTATAAAACCATAACCCTGGAAAGATTCTAAAATTAAGTAGCTTATGCAAGATTTTTTCCACAGTTTAAAAATTCTGAGGCTAAGAATATTTTCTCAGAATCCAATTTTTTTCACTAATGATTGATCATCTCATTTCAAGTCTTTATTTTAAAATGTATGCTTTCTGTTTTTCTCTCATTACTACTCACAATTTTCTAGTACATTTTCTAATGCTTTGTGTGACATTTTTCTGCAAATTTTGACCAAGATGTGCCACAAAAACTTTTTCCCCGAGACTCTTTACTTATGTTCTTGGGTCTTTGGAGTTCTCGAGAACTGCTTAGCCTCTCCCACACCCCCAAAAAAATGTTGGGTTTATAAGGAGAACAACTCTTTGGAGGCTTTGTTTTGTGACCTTTTCTCAATGAATAGAGATTGCCCTATACTATTCTTTTGCTAAAACCCTTGAAATCTAACTGAAAATTTACATCAGAATCCCATCCTCAAAGGAAATCTGTGAGCCCCAAGAATAACTCCATTGTCCTCTTTAAAATTCAACTCAAACATATGTGGGGTGTCAGTGTTAACAATTATCAGCGATCCAAGTTGTAGCGCCATCTGTCATCCAGAAGTGAAAGTAAGAAGAACAGGATGAAATTAAATTGCTAAGAACCCAGGCTCTCAGCAGTGGCTAAAGATGTTAATGATTATTCTGAAGAGAGAGATTAGCGTCCTGGAAAGAGCAGAGTCCAAGGAACCACTGGCAAAGGACTTCAATGAAGAGAGTAGCATAATACCTTTTAAATTATAGACTAGATGGTCTACATAAACATATAAAAATTACAGATGCTTACAAGTTAAAAAAAACTTTTATTATACACAGTACTTTTCTATTTCATTTCATACTACATTTTAAACGTGTGTACACATTCATATTTGAGGGGAAATTTACAACATATGATATTCTTTATCTATATCTTCTTGTTCTTTAGTTGCTAAGTCATGTCCAACTCCTTTGTTACCCAAAGGACTGTAACCTGCCAGGTTCCTCTGTCCATGGGATTTATCAAGCAAGAATACTGGAGTGGGTTGCCATTTCCTTCACCAGGGGATCTTCCCAAACCAGTGGATTATTTACCACTGAGTCATTAGAGAAGCCCTATCTATATCTATCCATATTTAATTTGTCTATGCCCCAATAAATTTCACACTTTTGGTAAATGTATTAAGAAGAAACAGGTCAAAAAATGTGTCTTAAGATGTATAAATGTCAAAAAACAGTTCTCAATCGTGAATATTAATACTTCTTTTTTTTCTCCAATCAAGTTAACATGGCTTTTGCTGTTAGGTTACTTTAGTTTTGCAGGAGGATACAATTTTGTACTGTTTTATTTATTTTATTTGTCTTCTCTTCTAAAAACAACCTGTTTATAAGACTTAACACATGTTTAAAGTTGTTTTTGTTTCCTCTTATTCATTTTAGGCCAATCTGTGATCTGAGTATTACACTGAATACTACCCTAACATGTAGCAAATATTTCCCAAATGTTGGTCTATTTGCAATCTTACCATATTATATAAAGATATTATTACTAGTTTTTAAAGAAAAATGTAAACCTTTTCTGATTATTCTTCGATTTCATGTGAACATCTATATAAGCGAAACATTTTACTATTTTTTCTTTCAAAAATACATTTATGACACTTTTGGATTATTTATATGCATTGCCAAAGAATCTAATGATATTTAATGAATGAATGCTAAAATCTTTGAATTATCTATGCACTATAAGTTTGCCACTTTAAAATAAAAGATCATTTTAGATGAGCAACACATAACTGATAAACAATAAGGATATACAATTAGTTCTTTGTACTACACGACATTGTACTAGTACAACTAATATCTTGTAATAATCTATCAGGGAAAATTATGTGTATAATTGAATTGCTTTACGTCTGAAAATAACACCACATTGTAAATCAAATATACTTCAATACAAATATATATTTAAAGTCTATTTTTACTAAGTCATATATAAAATATATATACTCATTGAAAGATGGGAACCAGAATACCCTGAAAGTGTTTTATGATTTTTTTTTAACATTTTAGCGTATTTTTTACTGTGCTTTTGTCGATTAGGTACATTTGCCTAAATATCTTAAGGCATGTGTGCTACTTTGTTACCTGTTCCCTCAACATTTTAAATTCAGCTTTTCAGTCAGCCTGTAGAATGCAGCTACAGAATCTATCAGCGGTAAAATTTTCTTTAGGAAACGACCTGAAGTGCACTGTCCTGTAAGCAATGGTAAAGGGAGTTTATTTTACGATATTTCACACTTGTTGTATGGAGCCTGACAGGCTACAGTCGGTGGGGTCGTTAAGAGTTGGACACGACTGAGCACGCACGCAGACACACTTGTTGTATACTATGCTGAAAAACAGCGAGGATGTGGGAATTGAAACTGGGGCCTTCCGTGAAAAGAGCATTGCGGAAATTTTTCCCCTTACTTATGAGGAGCGCAAAGTGAACACTACACGACCCTCCGGGTCTCTGGACACTGGCCCCCTCCCGGCCGGGATACCCACTGCCAGCGAGCCCTGCAAAAGGCCGCCACCAAAGTGCTGGTATCAGTAAGGCCGTCCCGCTGAGCGCAGCGGGGCGGTCACGTGGCTGACCCGGAGGATGGCGACCCGCAAGGGCTAATTCTAATTGCGTCTGCTCTGCAGCGTCAGATGAGACTAAGTGAGGTGTTTTGTCCCCTGCTGGCATCCGTCACTTGGCCCTCTGCCGGCCCGTCCCGACCACTTTAGGCGCTCCCTGCGAATTTCCGATAGGTCTTTTGCGCCGCGGAGCCCGAGTTAACTGGGTACAGTTAACCGAGTATAATATGGCTAGTTAACCGGGCAGGTGGTTTCTTCTGGGAAGTTTGGATCCCTAAATTTTGATACCTGATTTTTCAACGTATACAGGATCTAGCTTTTTCAGGAAAATGTGAAAGTGTGCTTTTAAATCAATTTCTTTTTATATTTATAAAAAGTCGGTAAATAGTTACTTATGATATTCCTTTTAAATGTTAGTGCTTTCTATTTTTATTTTAAGTAGCCAGAATTTCTTCAAAAATTTAGATTTGAATACTGATTACTTATTTTAGTGTTTTGGACACTTTTTCATCCACCCCAACAATTCCGGAGGTTGGAGGTAGGGCCGTTAGGAAACTCGGAGGCTGGTATTTTAGTTTCAAACATCTTAAGAATTCTGTAATTGTTGCAAATTTTGCTTTGCTTCCGATTTTAAACTTTTATGATTTTACTCCAGCCTTTTAAATTCAATTTAATTTAAATAATAATTTAATGATGCACAGCTTGCCAATGTAGGAGACACAAGAGACAGGGGCTTGATCCCTGGGGTGGGAAGATCCCCTGGAGATGGAAATGGCAGCAAAGTCCAGTATTCTTTTCTAGAAAAATTCCATGGACAGAGGAGCTTGGTGGGCTACAGGCCATAGAGTCAAAAACAGTTGGACACAACTGAGTGACTAAACACACACACACATATAACAATTTGCATTTTGTTGTAGTAATTTCAAAACAGCTCTTGGACTTTCCATTTGAACCTCTTCCGTGTACAACTCCTCTTATCCAATACCCTTTAATCTCACCTTGGGCCTACTCAATTTAAGAATCTTGGGAATTTAATGACGATCCAGTGGTTAGGACTCCACGTTTTCACTGCTAATGGCACAAGTTCATCCTTGGTGGGGAAATTTTTGTTGCACATACACCCCACCCCTGTTCCATCTGTGATATATCCTAGCTCAAGGTTTTGCATCTCAGTTTCAGAAATAGCTTCTACAGTGTACCACACGAAAGAGTAGGTCTCTTTTCCTTCCTGTGCATTGTAAGTTACTCGGAATTTACTTCTTTGGTCTTCTGTAGTCTAAAAATTATTACAGAATGACATGTAAAAAGATAAAGGAGAAGCAGGGAAAAACCCAATAACATGAAATTCTTCATAGGAGGTCTGGTATTAATGTTCAACTCTTGTTTTCATAGCTCTATGCTTTTCCTATATGGAATATTCATAACTATACATTATTATTTTGCTGTGTTAACTTTCTAATTTTTGAAGGAAGAACTTTAGTTGATAAAAGTTCAGATTATACTTGGACAAAAGTTACATACCTTCATTTACCTAATGACTCCTCCAATTTGTAACCACCAACATCCATATTTTGATGTTTCTTTTCTTTCAAACCTAGGCTTATAAAATACGTATGCATACATTTATTTCTCTGTACGTCTTCACATGTAAACTTATGTAGAGAGCACACGATAATTGTTTTATTTCCACTCTATATAGCATATCCTCATATTATCACAAATCAAAATTAGCATTCTTTGATTAGGACATTGTCACGCATTACAAATGCAGGTATGTATTATACCCACTGCATATATGTGTACACTAGGGATGGAGTAGGTAGTGTAAGTGGTGAAAGGTTACATAGGTACTGAATATTAAATAATGTAATCAGAACACTATCACCTTTGTTCTCACACCACCATCCTCCTTACCCCTATGTAGGCATTAACTCTTTTCATTGTCCTGTTGTCCCTTACTGTACATGGTGTTAACATTATTGATTTACCTCAGATGTTTTCATAGTAATCTCCTCATAAAGATGTGCCATCATTTGTTTACTCAGTCATCCTATTAGTCTTTTATGGCTCTGTACAGAATTTAGTTTGTTTCCATTTTTTCATTTTATTTTAACTTTTTGCCCAGACAAGCAATTTTGGATTTTTCATACCCTGTACATTTATCTGTGCCAAAGTTCTTATATGCATATAAAATATATTTGTAGAATTTTAACTTCCAGATCAAAGTGTGCATCTCTGCAGTCTTACTGAATAATAGCAATTTATTCTCCACATTGTATTATGTCCTACCGTATTATACATCATCTTGTAGAGCTATGTCATATGATATAATATGAGGAATATTTTTATATTGAAGAAATATCATCTAATTCACAAATCAGAGTATTTAAGTCTTTCATTTTCCTTTAGCAGCTATTTCAATACTGTCTATTGCCTCTAGCTAACATTTTATGGTACTTTGATAAAATTTGCTTGAGAATGACATGATTGGTAGGCTGATCAAAGAGTAACAATAAATCAGAAATGAGAACAGAGAAAAGGCAAAGCATGAAAGTGCCATTTAGGAAGAACAACAGCCAAGGCTTCCTGGGAGACGTTTGTGTTGGTTTCTGGTGTAAGTTCTGCCCAGGGTAATGCAGAACTTAAGAACTTAAGAAATCTGTTATTAAAGGAAAAAGAAAACTAGTCTCTTAGAGACTTAATGAAGATTTATTTTTAGTGCTTCAAAAATTCAAGTCATGGGACGTCCCTGGTGGTGAGGTGAATAAGAATCTGCCTGCCAAAGCTTGGAACATGGATTCAATTCCTGATCCAGGAAGATTCTACATGCTGCTGAGAAAACAGGTTACTGACCCTGCATGCTGCAGCTACTGAAGCACATGTGCCTTGAGCCTGTTCTCTGAAACAGAAGCCAATGCACCACAACGAAGAGTAGCTCCCACTTGTCGCAACAAGAGAAAGCCTACGCAAAACATTGAAGAACCAGCACTCATAAATTAAAAATTAAAAGTTCAAAAACTGGTAAGCAAACCTGGAGTATTACGGAAGCTCAAGAGTGTCCTGATAGTCACGACTTCCTGTGTTTTCCCCACCATCCTTAATATGTAAACTTTCATATTCCTGCAATCTGGAAAAAGAAATGAAGGAGGCAATGGAGATCACCACCGCATCTCTTGACAGATGACATGTATGTGTATGTGTCACATGTGCTTACTTCACTTACATGCTTGCCAGTTGTGGGTGTAATATAGGAACTTGGCTTTTTAGTGAGAAGAATCATTTTATGTTTCATCAGAGGTGTAAAATTTACTATTTATGGCATATGACTCATGAAAAAGTCTTTGAACCATTTTTGAAACAGAATTAATTTAGTTATTATTTAGCCATTATCTTAATAGTCACTCGCATGTATGCATCACAATATATGAGCACTCCAGAAAACCAATTTAAGAGATGCAATCAGACAAGTGCAACTTAAGACAACATGCCACTACAAACAGAATGGCCAAGTCTGGAATCCTGATAACAGAAAATGCTCAAAAAATGTAAAGCAGTCAGAACTCTCATATCATCACCTCGTACCTCTTGGTATTTATAAAAAGGAATTGAAAATTCATGTTCACACATCCACCTTCACAAAGATGGCATAACAATTTTATTTATAATTACCAAAACTTGGAAGCAACTAAGATGTCCTTTCATTGGTAGGTAAACGGATAAACAAATTCTATTACTTCAAACAATGGAATATTATCTAGCACTAAAAACAAATGAACCGTCAAACCTTGGAAAAAAAAACATGTGGAAGAGGTATAAATGCATATGTCTAAGTGGAAGATTACAATCTTAAAAAGCTAAATACTATATAATTCCAAGTATATGCCATTTTAGAGAAGGTAAAATTAGAAAGAAAGCCAGAGGTTGGGGAAAAAGGGAAGTGTCAAATACGTGGAGCACAGAGGGTTTCCAGGACAGTGAGAATACTCTATAATATTATAATGATGGATACATGTCATTACATTGTCCATTATATCAAGAGCGAACCCTACCTATTGTAAACTCTTCACTTCAGATGACTAAATTTCAATGAAGTTTCATCAGTTGTAGCAAATTACCACTCTGGGGAGTGATAAGGATGGGAGAGGCTGTACACATGTAGAGCAGGGGATTTGTGGGAAATCTCTGTATTTCACTCTCAATCTTGTTATGAACCTAAAACTGTCAAAAATATTCATAGGGGAAAAAAGAGGGGAAAAAGACGGAGAGAGATGCAAAGCTAATACTGAGAGCATAGATTTTTAAGTCACACTTTTTTTTTCCACAACAGGACTATGGTATTAGCATGAAGAATATAGTCTAGCCAAACTCAATTTTGAGCTTTAAAGAGTAACATTGTGAAGCATTTTGCATAAATTATTTATGTACCTTGCTCTCCTATGTTTCTTATTGCATCATTTTCCTTCCCACAATGATGCATTTTTGGAGTACTACATTAAAATATTGCCTTTACTGCTGACCTTTACTCTGGCCATGTGTAAAAAAACACATCTCAGTTGCTCCTGCCTGGTAAAATCCATAAACATGTTGATAAATGGAGAGAGGAAGCCTGAAAAAATAGTTAACTCACAATATCATGTCTGTGGAGTTGCAGTTCTCCAGAGTAAAACAAGAAATCTCAGTTTCGCCAAATCAAAGATTCAAAATGTTGTATCAAAGACCATTCTCATTATCAGAGAAATGCAAATCAAAAGCACAATGAGGTTTCACTTTACACCAGTCAGAATGGCTGCAATCCAAAAATCTACAAATAATAAATGCTGGAGGGGATGTGGAGAAAAGGGAACTCTCTTACACTGTTGGTGGGAATGCAAACTAGTACAGCCACTATGGAAAACAGTGTGTAGGTTCCTTAAAAAACTGCAAATAGACCTGCCATATGACCCAGCAATCCCACTGCTGGGCATATACACCGAGGAAACCAGAATTGAAAGGGCCACGTGTACCCCAATGTTCATTGCTGCATTGTTTACAATAGCCAGGACATGGAAGCAACCTCGATGCCCATCAACTGACGAATGGATAAGAAAGCTGTGGTACATATACACAATGGAATATTACTCAGCATTAAAAAAAATTCATTTGAGTCAGTTCTACTCAGGTGGATGGAACTGGAGCCAATTATCCAGAGTGAAGTAAGCCAGAAGGGAAAACAACAATACAGTATACTAATGCATACATATGGAATTTAGAAAGACGGTAACGAGAACCCAGCATGCGAGACAGCAAAAGGAATGCAGATGTATAGAACAGACTCGTGGACTCTGTGGATGAGGGCAAGGGTGGGATGATATGGGAGAATGGCATTGAAACATGTTAATTATCATATGTGTGATCAATCGCCAACCCAGGATTGATGCTCGGGGCTGGTGCATCGAGATTTCCCCGGGGGGAGGGAGGAGGGAGGGAGGAGGGAGGTGGGTTCTGGAGGGGGAGCATATGTAAACCCATGGCGATATCATGTCATTATATGGCAAAACTAATAAAAAAAAAATACCATTTTGCTGTTTGAAATCTTAAAATGAAAAACTACCCTGTTTAACATATATTCTTAGTTACTAGGGATTTAAATTAAGTTACTAAGAAATTGAAGAGCACACCAGGAACATGTTGGTTCTTGCTGGGAACCTGCTTAGCAAAACAGTTCCCAGTAATAATATCTTATGTAACTAAAGTACAGTTATCAAAGCCAAAAAATTGACCTTGGCACAATACTATTAACAAAACTACACAGATTTTTTATTACACCCATTTTAATATGCATGAAGACAGTGTTAGTTGCTCAGTCCTGCCACTCTTTGTGGCCCCATGAACTGTAGCTCACCAGGCTCCTCTGTCCATGCAATTCTCCAGGCAAGAATACTGGGGTGGGCTGCCATTTCCTTTTCCAGGAGATCTTCCTGAGCCAGGGATCAGACCCAGGTCTCCTGCATTGCAGGCAGATTCTTTACCATCTGAGCCACCAGGAAAGCTCTGTAGTATGTATAATTTGTTGTGTATAATTTTATAAAATTTTGTCACATTTACAGATTTGTGAAGCAACCATCACATTCAGCACACAGAATTTTTCCATCACCACTCCTGAAAAGTCTTTTGCATGCTGTGCTGGGATATTAATAATAACATCCTCTCTTACCCATAGTCCCTCTCATCCACTGACCTGCTCTCCATAACTACATTTTTATAATGTCAAGAATGTTATGTAAATTAAATCCTATGAAATGTAATTTTTGAGATTGATTTCTTTTCACTCAAGCTAATGTTTTGAAATACATCCAAAGCATGCATGTATCAATAGTATACTCCTTTATATTGCTGAATCGTATTCCATTGCATGGATATAACATTGCTGGATTTCTCATTCATCCAGTGAAATACATTTGAGTTATTTCCTGTTTGTGGACATTACAGGAAAAGCTGCTCTGAATGTTCGTGTATAGCTTTTTGTGTGAAAATTTATATCATTTGTCTAGGGTATATTCCCACTAGTGACATTGATAGGTCATATGTTAAGGTTATTTTTAACCTTATAAGAAACTGCAAAACTCTTGTAAGAGTGGCTTTACCACTGCATATTCCCACATTACTTGTTTTTTGTTTTCCTTTATAAAATATTTAGCCATTTGAGTAGGTACAGTAATATCTCATAGTGACTTAACTTGAGTTTCCTTGATAGTTAAGTATGTTGAATATCTGTCATGTGCTTGTATGCTATACATATCTTCTCTTTTGTGAAATGTCTGTTCAATAATTTTCCATTATTTAGAGTTTTCTTAATTTATTTTAGACAATTTTTACATATTCTGGATATGAGCCCTTTATCAGATACATGATTTGCAAATATTGTCACTCATTCTGTAGCTTGACTTTCCCAGTTTTTTCATCTTATCTTTCACAGAAAAAAGTTATTAATTTAGAAATCCAAAAGTTGATGTTTTTGATATTTTTCTTTTATAGATCATGCTTCTGGAGTCGGATCAAATATCTTATCTCCTAACCATAAGTCAGTGAATTTTAACCTATTTTCCTGTAAAAGTTATACAGTTTAGCATTTTAAATTTAAATGGTTGATTTGGGTTTATTTTTGAATAAGGTATGAGGTATGAATTGAGATTCATTTTGCATGTGTGTGTTCAACATACAACCAACACCATCTATTTGAAAAAGTGTTTTTCCACTGAATTCCTTTTATATATTATGTTTGGCTATAAAATTAGTACAAATAAAGTTAGTGGAGGTGATGGAATTCCAGCTGAGCTATTTAAAATCCTCAAAGATGATGCTGTTAAAGTGCTACTCTAAATAAATATATCAGGAAATTTACAGAACTCAGCAGTGGGCACAGCAACAGAGAAGATCAGTTTTCACTGAAATCCCAAAGAAAGGCAATACCAAAGAATATTCAAACTACCATACAGTTACACTCATTTCAAATGCTGGCACGATTAAGCTCAAAATCCTTCAAGCTAGGCTTCAACAGTACATAAACAGAGAACTTCCAGATGTACAAGCTGGATTTCAAAGAGGCAGAGAAACAAGAGATCAAATTGCCAACATTCGTTGGATCTTAGAGAAAGCAAGGCAATTCCAGAAAAACATGTACTTCTACTTCCTTGACTTCTCTAAAGCCTTCAACTGTGTGGATCACGACAAACTGTGGAAAATTCCTAAAGAGATGGGAATGTCACTCCACCTTTCCTGTCTCCTGAGAAACCTGTATGCAAGTCAAGAAGCAACAATTAGAACTTGATATAGGACAACTGACTGGTTCAAAACAGAAAAGTGTACAACAAGGCAGCATATTGTCATCTTACCTATTTAACTTATATGCAGAGTACATCATACCAAATATCATGCTGAATGAATCACAAGTTGGAATCAAGATTGCTGAGAGAAATATCAACAACCTCAGATGTGCAGATGATACCACTTTAATGGCAGAATGTGAAGAAGAAGAGCCACATGATGAAGGTGAAAGAAAGGAGTGAAAAAACTGGCTTAAAACCCAACATTAAAAAAGATGAAGACCATGACATTTGGTCCCACCACTTCATGGAAAATAGACGGGAAAAATGTGAAAGCAATGACAGATTTTATTTTCTTGGGCTCCAAAATCACTGTGGACAATGACTGCAGGCATTAAATTAAATGACTCTTGCTCCTTGGAAGGAAAGCTATGACAAACCTAGACATCATGTATTAAAAAGTAGATACATCACTTAACTGACAAAGCCTGTATATAGTCAAGGGTATGATTTTCCACTAGTTATGTACAGATGTGAGACTTTGTCCATAAACAAAGCTGAGCACTGAAGAATTGATGCTTTCCAAATGTGGTGCTGAAGAAGACTTTTGAGAGTACTTTGGACTGCAAGGAGGTTAAACCAGTCCATTTGAAAGGAAATTAACCCTGAATGTTCAATAGAAGGACTGATGCTGAAGCTGAAGATTTGACCACCTGATGTGAAGAGCTGATTCATTGGAAAAGACTCTGATGCCAGGAAAGACTTAGTCAAAAGGAGAAGGGGGTTGTAGAGGATGAAATGTTAGATCACCGACCCAATTGACATGAATTTGAGCAAAATTTGTGAGATAGTGGGCATGCAACAGTCCATGGGGTCACAAAGAGTAGGACATGATTTATAGACTGAACAACAAGTTATAAACTCTTTTATATTCCATTGATATATGTCTCTATTTCCACAAAAGGTTACAGAGCCTTGATTATTGTAGTTACACAGTCTCAAAATCAAGTAATGCGCTACCTCCATTTTTTAATTTTCTCTTTCAAAATTGTTTTAGCTTCTTTAGTTAATTTGACTTTCAATGTAAATTTTATAATATAGTTGTTTATATCTTAAAAATGTTTTCTGGGATTTTCATAGAAATTTCTTTACCTATAAATCAATTTGTATAGAACTGTTTATTTGCTACGCTGAGTTTTCCATTCTCTGAACAAGATATATCTTTGCACTTGTTTTGGTCTTAGTTTATTTTTTCATACAATAGTATTGCAGGAGGTAGAAAAAGAAGAAGTAACTGTTTTAAAATTAGTATCCTATAATTTTCTGTATAAAGATTTGGTATATGATTCATTTTATTACTAGTATTTGGTTATTATTTATAATGTTTTTGTTTGTTTCTTTTTAACTGTGCCACACAGCCTGTGGAATCTTAGTTTCCCGACCAGGGATTAAACCTGTGCCCCTTGAAGTGGAAACACATTTCCTTTCTTTTTTCCCTTATTGATTTAGCTAAAGAATATGGTTTAAAAAAAAGCTAAAATGTCTATGTAAAAAAACAGTGGTGAGAGTGGACATCTTTACCTTGTTTCAATCTTAAAAACAAAACTTCAGTTCTTTAACATTATGCCTGATGTCAGCTGTAGGTTTTCTAAATGCTATTTATTGGTTTTAGGAAAACCCCATCTTTGACCTTAGGGCTATTGCTACTCTTCTGATAGATCTGATCCAGAATGGATGCTAGAGTTTTTATGCCTTGAATCTCTCTAAAATTATAAGCCTAGAAGATGATCTACCACACAATAATGAACAAAATAGAAATTAATATTTAAATGACTTAACAAATACCTTGACATTCTGTTTCTAAATGTTCTGAATAAGATTTTGATCCAGAGTTATGAATATTTTATCTACCTTCTGTAGCATAAAGAGTGATGACCAAGAAACATGTATTAATAAATAAGGATGCAAAATTGTATGTGTGATTTCCACCTTTTCTGTTGACACCCATTCTGCAAGTTTTCACATATGTGGTTGTGTCAGTATGTGAAAATAGAAAACTCCTAGCCAAGTTATGCATGTGCAGAAAATGAAAGCCTTGTCATGCAAAGCACCAGACTAAGAGTGGTTTTGGTAAAATTTGAAAAAAATACTAAAATAGATAAGCTATAGTAACTAATGGGCTTCCCTGGTGGCTCAGTGGTAAAAGATTGCCCTGCCAATGCAGGAGATGCACGTTCAAGTCTTCAGTCAGGAAGATCCCCTGAAGGAGGAAATGGCAGCCCACTCCAGTATTCTTGCCTGAGAAGTCCCACAACAGAGAAGCCTGGTGAGCTACAGTCCAATGGGTCGCAAGAGTCAGACATGACTTAGTGACCAAACAACAACAACAATAGTTACTAATAAGGAGTTGGAAATATTTATCAAAGGAGGTACTGTAATAGAACTGACTCTTGTGACTAAGATTTTACTTGATCTAAGAGGGAAAAACTGCCCAGAATGAAAGAAAAGATGTAGATGAGATAAGAAGCAGCATTGTTCTTTAGGCAGTCTTAAATGGTGGTGTGAGAAAAAGGAGACCATAAAAGAGAATGAGATGGAAGTCAGGGACTCATATCCTGCCCTGAGATCAGAATGTAACAACTGCAATGAGTTAATCTTCAAGTTTGAATCCTCTTCAAATTGGTCCACAATCATACACAAAAGGGACTCCCTATAAAATGATTCATTTTACATAAAGTTGAGAAACATGGAAAGGAATTACATGGGTATTACAATATATGTGTTCTCTTACCATTTTAGTGTGTAATTTAGCATATGAGAGATAACTTCTTTATTGAATTTTTTAAATATAAGTTTGTAATGAAAATGGAAATTTTCTTTAGAAAAACAAAAGCAATAGTAAAATGAACAGGTATATCCATGCACCTAGATTCAAAATTATTACCATATTATTGCAGCTCTATACACATGTGAAGGAGACAATTGTAAATAAGAACATCACTGACTACATTTTCACAAAACAAGACTGTTCTTCTATATACACATACCTAGACCACTTTACACAAAAATGAGGCAGATATTTCTCTAAGTTCATGATTTGTGTTTCATGTTAAAATTTCTCCCAAAGCTTTTACAGCTGATACCCAACCCCTTCCCCTCCCTTCCCCCACATCTTCCCTCAACCAGGATGTGATAGAAGATTCTTTATTGCTGTTGTTTTTCTCTTTAAAGTCTTTGTGATTTTAGGCAATCTCTCAACATGTCTCCCTTTTATTTTTTTAGTATGATACATTCTCAGTGACTTATTCCATGGCACACCTCTGCTTTTTCCTTTCCTGCTTCCTGGAACCTCTGGGAATTTCCACTCTTTGCTCCAGCAACAGCCAGTAGCAGCCAGAGAAGCCAGCCCAAAGCACTCCCTGCTCACGTGCAGCTGACCCTCCAAGCACTGTTGGTATTTTCTCCCTTCAAGGGCCTCATCAGGGTTAGTGTAGCTTGGGGCCTCTTTTCAGGGTCTGCTACACAGGCAAGACCAGATGCTCCCTGCTCTCCCTCTGGGGCCAATTGGAGAGTTTGTATAAAGAATGTTTGTTCAGAAATCATACTGCTTGGTCTGTGTTACCTTATAGTGTTTGTTCCTGCATTTTTTCTTTTCTGGTATGGAAATTTATTTAGCATTTGTATATATTCTCATTATTTTAACTCACATAAACATTATCTACAGCCAAATTTGCATTTTATATCTTGGATACTTATCACTGCTGCTTTTAAAAAACAGTCATAATCATTTTCAGAGTCTTTTCAAGTATTTTAATCTATTCAAGCATTGTTCTTTACTAAACTGACTGGGAATTTTTTTGTTTAGGAAAGGCACAAATGCTGCAATTTCCCTCTTTTAGTGTTTTCTGGAAATTTCTTCTTACATGCTTCTGGTGAAGAAAAAGAAAAAAAGAGAGAGAGAGGAGCCACAAAGTAAAATGTGCTCAGAAACTCATGCTCTAAAAGTGCTATGAATATTGTGTTACATGACATAATTTGTTTAATTGTGAAAGATTCACAAAAACATTCATTTGTGTAAATGGAAAACTAAGACTCCCACTCTGAATGCAAAGAACAGACACTTTTTATTGTGCTAGTATGAATTTTCTTATACCATTTGCTTTTATCCTTACCCAAGAGCTATAGACATTGGTTGGAGCCTGTGATTACTTACACCTCATTTTGTAAATGCCTGTATGATGTTATTAGTACAGACAGCCTATTATATAAATATATAAAATTTCTTACTTTTTTTGTGTGAGTAGAAAAATTGTTTTCAATGAAATAAAAAGTGCTATTCAAATTATGTGTTCATACATCTGTTATAGGCAACATATATTTCTGTAATTTGATCATGTAGATATAGAATTTTAGTCTTTTATCTACCTCTCTTTGACAATTGTCATAAGGTTGAAAATAGTTTTATCCTTGTGACTTTTTAGGATTATCATTTTTGTTGACTTAGTCAATTATTTATCCACCTTTCTATGATTTAGCTGATTCATGAATGCCCACTATTTCAGGCTGAAGCTTTGACACCTCTCTGTCATAGTTTGTTGTGAATAGGCTGCTGAGTGTCCAGAGAGTGTAGATGGAATTCTTCAGCATGGGATGAACAGGGATTTCCTCATCAGAAACCACTAAGAGATACAGAAGCAAGAAGAGGATAAAAAAGACATCCAACACTCCAACCAGGAGACTAGGGTTGATTTGAGGGCATTCAGTGAGAATGGTATGAATGCCATAAGGACTGTGCTGAAAGGAACACACTACTCCTCACAGTGTGCATCTCTGAGATTCAATAACATATGTCTGCTCTGCAAGTAATGACATCCTTAACCTAATGACCTAAAAAGTAATCTGGGGAAAATATTTGAATCCAGTTTATGAGTTGTGAGCAACCAACAGAACAAAAGTATTGATGTTTTATGGATTTTTTTTTACTACAAAGTGTATGGTTGCATTTGGGGCACTGAAGGTCAATACTCTAAATAGAGAATTCAAAGGTCAGATCTTAGTCAAAAATTGCCCTTCACCATCACAATGTTGGAGCCTGTCACCATCAATTTTCCTGTTTATGAATAACAACATTATGTTTCATGCAAACTACAAAGAATGTGGCATTTATGTACCAAAAGGCAGAGATGGTTCCCTAATTGAAAAGAAACTGGAGGGGTTTATTATTTTGGAAACAAAAATCATAAGTCTTACTGATGTCTCTCTTTTCTATGTAATTTTATTTATTTTGTCTATGTTGGGTCTTTGGTTGTTTGCACAGATTTTCTCAAGTTGCAGCAAGTAGAGGCTGCTCTTTATTATGATGCAGGCAGTTCTCAATGTTGTGACTTCTCGTTGCAGAACACAGAGGCAGAACACAGGCTCTAGGCATGGAGGCTTCAGGAACTGCAGTACACAGGACTGGTACTGTTTATGGCTTGCAGTTTATGGGCTTTAGAGCAAGGGGTCAATAGTTGTGGTTTATGGGCTAAGTTGTTCCACGTTATGTGGAATCCTCCTGAACCAGGGGTCAAATCTGTCCCCTGCATTGGCAGGCAGATTCTTCTCCACTGCACCACAGGGAAGTCCTAATTTCTCTTTGAAAGAGAAAAAAAGATAATAGTGTTGGCTTTTATAAATAGAAAACTCTTCTTGAATTATTTTGTAACTTTATCAGCCACATATAATTAGAAATACATAAAAAGGCAGATTAAGGTGCCTATGAGAGGCTCAACCCACTTATGCATATCGTTTCCTTCATCTCTATTAGGTAGTCTTTCATCCTTAGGCTTGTTGCAAGATGGCCATGACGTGAAAACCTCTTTTTTTTTGCCATCAGAAAATATTACCTGGTTGAGAGTCAAGTTTGAGTGACTTTTCCTGTGTCTTTTCTTTTTTTCCTGAACTACTCCTGTTGTTCTGTGATCTACGTCCCAGTGGAACAGTGATACACATGGCAACCCTATCTGCATGGAGAAGGCACTGAACTTGGGAACAGATTGACGAGGTGAACTGAAATAGGTCTTATGGGAATCAGTGTGCAGTGTCTCTCAGAATTTCCTCTTCTTCATCTGAGAAATATTCTGGACAGTGCCATATTTCATGTTGATTTTTCATCTTACTGTGAGCCTAAAATGTGACCAGTGATAAAAAAAAAAGAAACCTAGGAATTAACTGTGAAGCAATTTTACTATGTGTTAGATTAAAGACTGCCAGGCAGTTATTGAATATCTGATGTCATTACATGCCCCAAGGAAATAACAACTATGACCACCTCATTGAGATTTTTGGGAATTAAATATGTTAATAACTCTAGCTAGCACTCACATATATTCAGTGAATATGTATTGTTATTTTCTGAGGGGAACTATATCTTAAGTTGGTGAGCAGCAGCACAGAAAGAAAAAACACACAAAAAAAACAATGTACCTTCTTTATTCATCTCCCATTTCACTAAAAGTTACGGCTTGATTCTGGACGTAAAGTCATTAGGGAATTTTGAATAGTCATCTAGACAGATAGGCATGGGAAATTGATTTATGACTGCCCACACAGAAAACTGGTAGGCCAAGGTGTTGTTGTGAAGTTATTAATACCTCCCAGAGATGGAACCTATGCTAAGACCTAGTTCTCACATTCAGGAGCTCCACAGTGAGAACATTCACAGCTCCTAGAAACAAGCTTGATTAAACAGATATATTATATAGGATATTAAATATAGTATTAATACCAATAGATTGTCACCTCTGAATTACAAAATATCATAACAGAACTCTCATTACTATTGTACAGATCAGAAATCAGAGGTACAAGCTAGTTAAGAAACTTTCCCAAAGACACACAGAAAATTGCAAGATTGGGAAATCAGTCCAGGCAGCAGTATTTCATAGGTCTTATTCCTCCATATGAAAACCCACTGGCATCAGCATGTAAATAGCAAAAAAAGAAAAAATGAAATTTAAATGTTTTTTATCCACCTGTCTTTAACTAAAGCTCTTGGTTTCATTCTCCTGTTCTTCTGAGGCACATTCTTTTAAACACCACAATGAAAACTGCCCTGCTATAGACAATACACCTCTCAAAGCAACCTCTATACAGAAAATGGCCTCAAGCTGTGACCAATAATAGCAAGAGGCAGCCTGCAAACTCAAATAACCTATCATATGGTATTTATTGGAATGCCAAGATTTCAAAAGTAAAATATGAGATCTAAGTGTTTCCCCCATCAAAAAATACAAAGTAGAGGTAAAGAGATTTTAATCAATAATATTCTATTGCAATAAGGAAGGAGTTCCACTGAGAACTGAACTCAGCTTCTATTTGAGCAGAAGTGAACAGGCATTTTAAAGAGAGAATGGGGGAAAGAGAGGGAGGTGAGTAAGGGCTCAGTAGAATTAGGGATGGGAACAAGCAACAAAGGGTTGGTTCCTGTAAATGTGATTAGGTCAGCTGTGTCTGCAAGCTGACAGTTATTAAAGTTGAGATGTTATCCTCCCACAGAGACTTACAGATGGAAGCCCTATCCTTCATGATTTAATTTCAAAGGAATGATTTTCAGGTCTTTGAGAAAGATTCCCAAGAGTAGAAAGAAGTGCATATACATCTCAAAGGGACAGAGAAAATATCCAAAATTGTAAGCTCTTTTTAATAAGTATTCTAAGAAAATGGGATCAATTATGGGCTAAAACATACATTAAATTTTTGGCAGCCTTGAGTCACACTAGAGATTGAGCTTTTAGAAACTGTGATAATATTTGTTTAAGTCTTTTAATGTGCGTGTGCATGGGCAGGGGTGGATAGACAAAATCATTTATATGGAAAGTCTGTAGTTTTCATAGGCCAAATGGAGTCTAGCTGAGAAGGCTCAGAGGAACCTGGCTAAGGTTTGGTCAGAGAACTTTCATCAGTATCAACAAATAGTATTACATTCTAGAATTCATATGGAATCTCAATAGATCCATATTGAGATCTAAATGATCTCAATATCTAATCTAAAATGATCTCAAGAAAAGGACAAAGTTGAAAGTCTCATACTTCCTGATTTCAAAAATCATTTCAAATCTACAATAATTAAAAGAGTATGGTACTAGCATAAATACAGTCATATGGGCTAATGGAATAGAATAAAGAGCTTAGAAATAAACCCTTGCATTTATGGTCAAATGATCTTTAACAAGGTTTCCATGATCATTCAACCAGGAAAAGGCAGCCTTTAAAAAAAGATGATGGAAAAAATTGGTTATCCAAGTGCAAAAGTATAAAGGTTAATTCTGATCTTATGCCATATACAAAATCATTTACAAATGGATCAATGATGTAAATGTAAGATCAAAAACTATAAAACTCCTTGAAGAAAACATGGGGTAAATCCTAATAATGTTTGATTTGGCAATGGTTTATTGGGTATGATACCAAAAGCACATGCAACAAAAATAAAAATAGATGAACTGGAGTATAACAAAATTAAAAACGCTGTGCATTAAAGGCACAATCAATAGACTGAAAAGATAACATATGGAATGGGAATGTGCAAATCATATCTGATAAGACATTAGTCTGTAATACAAATAGCCCCTGCAATTCAACAATATCAAAACAAGTAACCTGATTAAGAATATGCAAAAGACTTGAAAAATCATTCAAATAAGATATGCAAATGTCCAACAAGCAATGAAAATGTGTTAAACATAATTAGTCATTAGGGAGATGCAAATCCAAACCACAGTGAGATACCACCTCATAGCTATTAGTATGGCTATTATAAACCAAGCAAACACAAATACAGAAAATGATGTGTTGGTGAGAATCCTTGTGCAATCTTAGTGGGAATATAAAGTTGTACAATGGTTATAAAAGTAAAGTAGTCATTTACTCAAAAAAATTTAATATAGAGTTTTTATATAATCCCATATTTCTGTTTCTGTATATACCTAAAATAATTGAAATCAAACTTTGAAGATATCTCTGGCTACCCAGGTTTATTGTAATATTATTCTCAATAGCCAAAAAAGGAGAGCAGCAAAAGTGTCTTCTGACAAATGAGATGATAAAGAAAATGTAGTTTACACAATCAAGGGAGCATTATTCAGCCTTCAAAGAAAGTCAGTTTTGGTACATGCTACAAAATGGGTGAAACTTGAGGACATTTAAGGTCTCCCTTTGTAGCTCAGTTGGTAATGAATCTGCCTGCAGTGCAGGAAACCCAGGTTCGATCCCTGGGTTGGGAAGATCCTCTGGAGAAGGAAATGGAAACCCACTCCAGCATCCTGGAAAATCTGATGGACATAGGAGCATGGTGGGCTGCAGTCTTTGGGGTCACAAAGAGTGGGGCACGACTGAGAGACTAACACTTACTAACTTATTTGAGGACACTAAGCTAAGTGAAATAAACAAAAAGATAAATACTGTATGAATCTGATTATACAAAGTAACCATTAAATACATAAAGAAAATTCCTTGGTAGTATTCAGGGGCTGGCAGGAGGAAGAAATGGATAACTGTTGTTTAATGTGCATAGAGATTAAAATAATTTTAGAGATTGATTATACAAAACTGAATATACTTAAGTGAATTTTAAGTGAACTTAAAGAGGGTTAAGATGGTAGAGTTTATACTATGTGTAGTTTACCACAATTATGATTTTTACAGTTTAATTTTAAGATAATATTGCCACCTATTGAAATGGATAGATAGATAGATCTCAGCCACTAAGTGTCTAGGTTCAGTATTCAAACTTGGTGGAGCAACCTGGTTGTTAGATGAAAAAGATACACAGAACATGCAGATTTTGGCAACAGATGAATAACAAGAAAAACTCAAAAAATAACAAAAGCCAAAACATATATAATGTGGATTATTTCTGATTGTTGACTCCACTGTGATATTAAGTGGTCACAGAGCAGCCTCTTGAAAGCTTATTTCTATATATTCTGTTAGCAGTAGATGCCAGTTGGGTGCTGAGCACCTTGTTCATGAGTTCTGTACTTGTAGCTCCTGGAAAACTAGACCTACAATGTAAGGCCCTTGGAGATACTGATTTCTATTTGACCTTTCACTTATATACCCACAGAATATAGAATATTTCCTCTGACCTCACAGGTGAAAACACCTAAATGTTGAATTACATAGAGAAAATACATTGATTTGAGCTTGCAGAATAGAGCTTATAGCATAGACAGAAAATTCATTATTAATAACTGCAATTTTCATTTTCATCTTGGTGAAAATGCACATGTGCAGTTTAAAAAAGCTATCTATAGTGAAATTAAAAGTCAATTCAATTTAATATAAAATTGAATATAAACATAAATAACCTATTTATTTGACTTAAATTTAAATGTAATTCAATTAAAATTATGCTTCAACTTCCTTATAAAAATAACAAGTAGCATGTATAATTATGCTATTTTTCTTACACATGAATATATTAATTTAGGCTTTCCCCAATAGCATTATTGGTTCTAGAATTTCCATATTTTACTCAAACTTTTAATTAAATTAAAAATAAAAATTTTAAATGACTTTATTTTCATAGAAGCAAAATGGATGTTTTTATTTTCAATGTTTCACTTACAAGTTGAATATTATCCTTGTCACAGTTCTTTGTGCCTTCTTGAGGTTAAATTGCCCTCCACCGGAACTTATCTCCATAGGAGCATTCTAATGTGTTTGGAGATTCCCAAAGATTTAAATCACAGCCTATCTGAGATGTCTATTTTTTTTCTTTCTCCATCACAAACTTGTGTCATATCTATGATTGTTTATACACTAACTACCTATTTGCTCATTATTGACTTTTAAAATGAAAACTATTAAATGGGAGTAGAAACACTGAGAAATATTTAAAATTAAAAAGTCATGATGAGGAATGGTAAAGCCGAATCTAAGTTCAGATAATTTTACTAGTCCAAGAGAAAAATATTTAAGAATGATCTGAGTTATCAGGCAGTAAGTTTCTTAAGTGAGACAATGACTGAGTCATTAATAGTTTTTCAGTTCAATTCAATGTCTCAGTCATGTCCAACTTTTTTTGACCCCATGGACTACAGCAGGCCAGGCTTCCCTGTCCATCATCAACTCTTGGAGCCTACTCAAACTCGTGTCTATTGCATTGGTGATCCCATCCAATCATCTCATCCTCTGCCATCCCCTTCTCCTCCTGCCTTCAATCTTTCCCAGCATCAGGGTCTTTTCCCAATGAGTTGATTCTTCACTTCAGGTGGCCAAAGTCTTGGAGTTTCAGCTTTAGCATCAGTCCTTCCAATGAATATTCAGGGCTGATTTCCTTTAGGATTGACTTGTAGGATCTCCTTGCAGTTCAAAAGACTCTCAAAAGTTTTTTCCAACTCCACAGTTCAAAAGCATCAATTATTTGGCACTAAGCTTTTTTTTTATAGTCCAACTCTCACATCCATACATGACTACTGGAAAAAAAAACATAGCTTTGACTAAGCAGACCTTTGTTGGTAAAGTAATGGCTCTGCTTCTTAATAGGCTGTCTAGGTTGGTCATAGCTTGTCTTCCAAGGAGGAAGCATCTTTTAATTTCATGGCTGCAATCGCCATCTACAGTGATTTTGGAGCCCCTAAAAATAAATTCTGTCACTGTTTCCATTGTTTCCCTATCTATTTCCCATGAAATGGTGTGACTGGATGCCATGATCTTAGTTTTCTGAATGCTGAGTTTTAAGCCAATAATTAAGAATATAATTAATAATAATTAAAATTTATTAAAGTGAAAAAAGATGCTAACTCCTTGGAAGAAAAGTTATGACTAATCTAGCTAGCATATTAAAATGAAGAGACATTATTTGCCAACAAAGGTCCATCTAGTCAAGGCTATGGCTTTTCCAGTAGTCATGTATGGATGTGAGAGTTGGATGGTGAAGAAAGCTGAGCCCTGAAGAATTGATGCTTTTGAGCTGTGGTGTTGGAGAAGACTCTTGAGAGTCCCTTGGGCTGCAAGGAGAGCCAACTAGTTTGTCCTAAAGTAGATAAGTTCTGGGTGTTCATTAGAAGCACTGATGTTGAAGCTGAAACTCCAATACTTTGGCCACCTCATGCAAAGAGATAACTCCTTGAAAAAGACGCTGATGCTGGGAAGGATTGGGGGCATGAGGAGAAGGGGACGACCGAGGATGAGATGGCTGGATGGCATCACCGACTTGATGGACATGGGTTTGGGTGAACTCCCGGAGTTTGGTGATGGACAGGGAGGCCTGGCATGCTGCGATTTATGGGGTCGCAAAGAGTCAGACATGACTGAGCGACTGAACGGAACTGAACTGAAAGTGGTATATTAATATACAAGAGATATAACAAACTTTCACAAATCAGATGAATAAACAATAGAAATTAATTTTCTTACAATTCAGTGGAGGCTAGAAGGCTGATATCTTGATATTGGAAGAAATTTGGTTTCTTTTGAGGTCTCTTGTTTGACCTGCCTTCTTACTGTGACCTCACCTGGTCTTTTTCCTTCCTGTGTTTGTTAGCATTCCTGATATCTCTTTGCACATCCAAATGTTCTTTATTTATAAGGACCAGTGAAATTGGATTAGAGCATACACTAATCGTCTTAGTTTTACTTAATCACTTTTTAAAGGCCCTGAAGTGCATTCACATTCTGAGATGCCAGGGTTAGATCTTCAGCATATGAATTTGAAGGCGACACAATTCAGCCCATAACAAGTACAAATACAGATTTTAAGGCTAAAGGAATAAGGGAATACCTACTCAGAGATAAATATGTTCAAGGGTATGCTAAGAATAAGAATAGTGGCCTGTTTATAAAACTGTCAGTGGGCATAGGGAAAAGAGATAAGTCCAATCCTATATGCTGGACTCTTACCATTTCATCTCTATGAAGGAGACATAAACTGAAAGATCTACTATGAAAAAGAGATAATTATATTTTAGCAATTGAATGGGAGGCTATAAATTTAAAGAAGGAAATACTGAAAATAAGGAGACTGATGCAAGAATCCACTTATTTTTAAGTTGGGCTTATTAAGCTGAAATCCATCCTTTTCCAGTAGACAGTTTAATGTATTTCAAAAATTACATGAACTCTTGCAACCACATACAGTTAAGATTATAATTATGAACAGTTTTCATTACTCCCTGAGTTTCTGTCATGCCCTTTTGTAGTAATCCTATACACCGTCTTGGAATTTATTAATCATATATAACTTGATTGCTTCACCGTTTCCAGGTCTTATAATTGAAGCCATTTTGTATGCAATATTTTCTGTCTAGTTTTTCCCACTTATAATAATACTTTTGAGATTCATTCATATTTTTGCACGTGTCAGTAGTTTGTTACTTTTAAGTTCTGTATTGTATTTTTTTGAGTAGATCTGCTAGAATTCATTTACCTTTTTTAACCACTTCATGGGTAATAAGGTCACTTTCAGGTCTGGATTATTAGAAACACAGTTTCTATATGCGCTTAGATACAGCATTTTGTGGACATATAGCTTCAGGTTTGTTGAGAATATGTCTAATTTTCAGGGTTACTTGATCATATAATAAATGCATGATGTTCTTCACAAGAAACTTCAAAACTCTTTCCCCAAGTCTCTGTACCATTTCACATTTTCAAAACAAACTCTGAAAATTCTAGTTGCTCCACAGCTTCCCTAGCATTTAATATTGACAGTATATTTTTAAACTTTTTCAAATTTATTCCAGTAGATATGCAGTGGTATCTCCTGGTGGTGAGGTTCACATCTTTTTAAGACAATGTGTTCATTCACTCAGTAGTGTCTAACTCCTTGTGACCCTATGGACTGTAGTTCACCAGGCTCCTTTGCTCATGAGATTTTCCTGGCAAGAATACTGCAGAAGGTTGCCATTTCCTCCTCTTGGGATATTCCATATGTTTAATCACATAAACATGTCATCATGTGGGCATATTTCATGGGCTTATCTGCAACTTTTCTTTGGTTCAGTATCACTTTTTCTACCTTAGAAAAACGTGTTTCTTATTTTATTATTATTTAAATTACATATATAAAATTATTGATATAAGATTTGTTTCAGCTTTTGTATTGAAAATATGTTCTCTAAGCCTATTGAATCTTGTCAATTTTCTTAACAGTGTCTTTCAAAGAGAATAATTTATTTTTAATATTTATTAAGAACAATTTATCCACTTTTTCTCATTTTGTGATTTATAATATTTATTTCCTATATATGAAAGCTTTGATTATCTCAAGGTCATGAAGATCATTTTCTGTCTTCTTTAGATGTTTTATAAGACTTTATGTTTATGATAAATCCTGGATTAATTTTTGTATACAGTGCAAAATTAAGATGAAAACTTTGGTTTTGTTGGTGGTGGGGGGGATGGTGGGGGTGTATAGCTGCCCAATTGTCCTAGTCTTCTTTGTTGCAAACACTATCCTTTCTCCATTAAATTTCCTTATTGTATTATTAAAAAATACACTGACCATATATGTGTAGGTTTATTTCTAAATGCTATGCTGTTTTATTTACCTAAATATATATCTTTACATCAATACATCACTATCCTGATTAATGAGGCTTTATATTAAAGCCTTGAAATAAGTTTTGAGAGTCTTATGATATTGATCCTTGTTTTCTAATCTGGCTTGAGTATCCTAAATCCTTTACTTTCTTACATAAAGTTTGTAATCCACTCGTTAATTTCTACAAAAAGCCATAATGGGGTATTGCTTGTAGACTGTGCAAAAGTTATAAATAAATTTGTGAGAATTGAAATCTTAAAAAAATTGATGCCTCCCGTCCCTGAAATTGGTGTATCTCTACATCTATTTAACTATACTTTAGTTAACTTCATCAATATTTTTAATATTCAGATTATAAATTTGGCACCTATTTTGCCACATTTATCCTTCAGTAAATCACAGTTTTTATGCTGTTGTAAAATATATTTAACTTCAGTATCCAATTATCCCTTATTTGTACATAGAAAGACAATTGATTTTGACCTATTCCTTTTTGAAAACTAAGAAAATTGAGTAGCAACCACGTGACGTGTACCTTGTTACTTGTAAGGAGTGGACAAATGAACAACAAAGATAAAGTTTGTCCTTTATATGAGTTATCAGTCAAGCAGAGATTTGAATAGGCAATGTAAATTCAGATTAGTTGTGCCATAGTGGGTAATGTGCATTATTCTGTTGCAATCCACAAGATGTTTTAGCATGCAACTTGAATTTAAATTGGCATGGAAAGTTTCCTAAAGGAAATTATGGTTGAATACATAAAGAATAAATAGCAGAAAGTTTTGTAGCTTAGAGCTAGTGAAGACAAAAAAGGGATGGTATTCAGGTAGGGACAAGGGTATGTTTGGAAGTCAAGGTTTGAAGTATCCATGGAATGTAACAATTTTAGTACGTTTGGCAAATGCTGGAATAATATGCCTGGGCTAGATATTCGAGGGATTTTATTTTGTGTTAATGGGTGGATTTTGTAGGGGTTTTTTCGTATTTCATTAGGCTACCATGGGTCTACTTAGCAGGAACAGAGCTGGTTTAACTGTAAAATGGGAATTTGGGAATCTCGTAAATTTGAAGGAAAAAAATATGGATTTTAGACTCAGACTCTGTAATAGGTAAGGGAAAATTATGGGGTGGGGAAAATGAGAGTCAGCCTAAGGTCCAAACAAAAGTGGGGAGGCACAGAAAAGTTTAGTATTTTCAGGGTAAAACTTTCTTACCGATGAGTTACAGACTTTCGCGTTAAAGACACAGTCAAATCACGACCGCCCATCTGGAAGTAATTCAGTCCCAATACAAGTTACACTCAAGCCTTAAACTAACCTTCTCATATTTCAGAAGTACAATTACTTAGAAGAATCGGGGACCCCTGGGCTCACAGCGCCATCTAGCATCAACAGAAATGAGAGACCAATGGCAAGCTAAATGAAAAGATTTTTCAAAATTGGGCGGGGGAGGAAATCAAAAAATCTGAAATATGTGTTCCTTTGAGCAGCAGTTTTAAAATATAGATATAAAATTTGAAAATAATGCATCATTTCGAGGTGGGAAGGTGATTCATAATTATTTCCGGTAAAGAAAATAATTATGAGGCCTGGCCAATATCCACTTCACCTTTTCTACCTGTAACTTAAGTGGTAAAGGTTGATGTGAATCCTAATAGACTGAGTTCATTTACAAACATGTTGCCGTGGACACATAGTTCTTATTGAGTTATAAAACCAATTCAGTTGACATTGCATTGCGTCACGTTCATCCCAGCGGAACTCTGTCCGTGTGCTTAAAAACACTTCCTTTTCCGGTTCAGTTTTCACAGTGCAGGGGTGTAATTTCATAGGATAAAGTTTTAATAGGTCATTATTCTTGAAAACGTTTCTCAATCTCAAGAAAGGTCTGACATATTTAGTCGGGGCCCGCACCGCGGCAGCATCCCTGATTCCCCACTGGTCGGACTCAAGCAACACCGGCAGCCACCAGGGCTTCCGGCATAACACAGCGACCTGAAGGAAATACGCCATTGTACGGCGCCGCCGTCTCGTTCACAGTGCTTTGTGGGAAGGTCTTGCGACTACTCCGCTAGCCCGCGGCACCGGGAGCCGATCGGGTACGCGGCTGCGCAGCGTGGGCGGGGCGGAACCGGGTGCAGTGCCGCTTCCACTCCGGGTTTCCGTTTCCTCTCTCTCCTCCCGGTCCGTCAGCTTTAAGGCGCCTGCTGGGAGTTTTCCATCCGTCGTTTGCGCAGCAAGAAGTAACAAAGTGTACGAGTTACTTTCCCATAATAGTTCTCCACTCGAGGTTTAGTTTCATTATTTTGAGTTTTTCTCTTTAACTTTGTACCAGTCTCTGTTTTGTTTTTCCAGGAAAAATACGTACTGTGGTGTTTCAACACCCATCTCTTTCCTTTGTTTAGTCATATAAACGTTGCCCAAAGCCATGCTTTTATACCTTTCCTTTTAAAATATGGATCTGTTTGTTTTGTTTATTGCATACATCTGAGAATTTAAATGTTTTCAATAATAAGGTTCGTGATAATATTTTAATAGAATACTTTAATAATTTCTATTAATATATTGTGCCTAAGATACTCTGTTGCCTTTAATTTTCCCCTAGTTTTCCAATAAAATACTCTTAATATGAAAGAATATTTAAGGGCTTCAAACTCAGATTTCCCCCCCAGAGTCTCAACAAAGTTCTTTGAAATTATTTAAAACATTTTTGTGCAAAGTTGGAGAAGTTTCACAAATTTTGAAACAGCTACTGGACTTTGTTTTTCAATGTAATCATGACTTACTCCATTGTCCTAGCTCTCATTTGATAACTGATTATTTCCCAGATTGTTTCTCAATTGATAGTACCTGTTTCACCTATATTATTCTCTCAGTTGTGACTTTTTCTTAGAAAATATTCCTCAAACCATGTAATTCAGAGGTCAGCTTTCTTTCTTCTCCCTCTAAAGGTCCAGATATTAAGTATTGTAAGCTTGGAGGACCATATGATCTCCCTGACAGTTACTTACCTCTGTGGTTGTAGCATGAAAACAACCATAGACAAATATGAATGAATTATCATGGCTGTATTCCAGCAAAAATTGAGATTTATAAATGTATGATTAGACGAAGGAAGGTAGTTTCTGACCTTATAGCTTAATTAGCACCTTGATCATGGTAAACATAGTAAACTGTAGCTTATGCAACCTTACAAGTGATGTAAATTTTATTTTTGTTGTTACTTATTTCGATTCACTGCTCTCGTGCTTTATGATGCAATGTTTAGTATTAGAGAATTTTAGGGAAATGGAGACAACCCCAACATAATGACACTAGGGCCTACTCTATTTTATTAGTTAACTGTATTATTCTATGATCTTTATTCTCTATTGCTATGGTGACTTCCTATTGATTTTTTGAAAGAGAAATGCATCCTAATGGTAATATAAGAGAAAAAAATATTCAATAACACTTGTTAAAGATGGTAAGGCAGATTTTCATTATGATAGGTAAAGGGGCTACTGCAATAAGATTTTACAGTAGGGGAGAGAGAGTAGGCTCAACTTTTAATATATCATAGCCAGGTGGTGATTTATAGCCAAGGAGTGGGATAGGAGATTAGTGGATAAAAATTATTAGGAGGTATTGTTAGGGGTAAAAATGGTTCTGGTTAAATCAGTCTAACAGGATCCTTTCTGAATAGAGGACAGGGTCATTAGACACAAACTAGGGCTTCCCTGGTGTTTCAGAGGGTAAAGAATCTGTGTGCAATGTAGGAAATACTAGTTCCATCCCTGGATTGGGAGGATCCCCTGGAGAGTAAATAACCTATTCCAGTATCCTTGACTAGAGAATTCCATGGACAGAGGAGCCTTGAGGGCTACAGTTCATGAGGTTACAAAGAATTTGACATGACTCAGCGACTAATATATATTCAGTGGGGATGATGAGGGCTTCCCAAGTGGTGCTAGTGGTAAAGAACCCGCCTGCCAGTGCAGGAGAGGTAAGACATGAGAGTTTAGTCCCTGGGGTTGGAAAATATTCTGATGGAGAGCAAGGCAACCCACTCCAATATTCTTGCCTGAAGAACCTCCATGGACAGAGATTAGCAGGCTACAGTTCCTAGGGTCACAAAGAGTTGGATGCTGCTGAAGTGACTTAGCACACATGAAGGGGATGAAGAAGGATACAGAATCTGATTAGACCCTGAGGATGATCAAACATCGAAGCTGAGGGGTACAGGCTAAGGTAACTTGGCAGGGTTCTTTCCTGCCAAATTTTAGAAGCAAGTGCACAAGTGGGCCTAGGAAAAGATTCAGGAGCCTGGATTTGGTCAAAAAATTTTTGTCAGTGGCAAAAGCTGAAGTGTAAAGAAAAAATTTTTACAATTATGAAAACTCTACCTTATATCCCTGATTCCAGAATTTGAATTTTGTAGTGCATTGAAGTGTACTATCACTATTAAGACTTTAATGTCCTTTTTAAAACATATGTTTATAAAAAGGACATTAAAGTGTATCACTATATTTCTATGTTTTTACATATATTGTACACTATATATAATATTTTAAACTAATTGCTGTACAGAAATGATTTTGTGTGAGACAATATTCTGAAATTAGTGCTCAGAAATATAGGTGGAGTTTGTTCTATGAATTAAACCTTTGAGAAAACAAGTGAAGAGTGAAGTCGCTCAGAAAGTATTTTCAATTTCAAAGCAGCAATTAGTGGTGGAGTGAGAATACCAAACTATTTTTCCATCTGCAGAGACCATGTCATCCACTCTTGTTTGGGATGAACATTGTCACATATTTTTGCTGGCTTTATGGCCTAAAAACTATAATTTGTTTCTGTAGATAAAATTTTATTGAAACAGCTGTATCCATTAATTTAATTGTGAATGGCTACCCTAATTCTTCAATGTCAAAATTCAGTGATTTTGGAGAGAAAATATTGAGGCCAAAAACATTTACTGTCTGGCTTTTACATTACCCAGAGTTCAGTCCTAAGCTGAGCAGTTCAATTTTTGGTATTCTAATTAGTATGAAATCCACACTAGAGCAGTTACAGGGGGGCAGTGAGCCTGTAAATTCTTGAAGGACTTCAAGGAGTCCCTTTTTCAAGCTCCCTTCTCTTCTGATAAACTCCCCTTACATTTTGCTTCTTGCTGATTCACTTTTAGGTCCTCTGGCCATGAATTTGACAAGGAGTTTGAGGTGAAGTGTCAAAGGCCAGAGAAAGAGAAAATAAATATACTGATTGTTGGCCTCACAGTCTTGGAACTGTAGCTTCTCCCAGAGTGAAGGAAAGTCCCCCAAACTTGGTTTTTGTTGTTATGAGTTCACTTTTTTGTTGCCACTGTCACCATGACAACAAGGTAGCCTCAGGGTCTCAGAAAGAGAGATTGGAGAAAAGCAAAAGGGGAAGGGTAGAACTCTCTGAGTATTAGAAGTTCCTTGGTGGATCAGACAGCAAAGCTTCTGCCTACAATATGGGAGACCCAGATTCAATCCCTGTGTCAGGAGGATCTCCTGGAGAAGGAAATGGCAACCCACTCCAGTATTCTTGCCTGAAAAATCCTATGGACAGAGGAGCCTGTTAGGCTACAGTCCATGGGTTTGCAAAAAGTCAGACATGACTTCACTTTCACTTTCACTTTAATTCCTCAGACTAGAACTAGAGAGGTTCTCTGGCAGTTCTTTGTCTGCAGCACAGTACTCAACTCTGGGTTTCTGAACGTGTTAAGTTCAGGTCAGGAGATAACGCGAGGGGGAAAAAGAAAAGAAAATTCCTCATCCGTTTAGTAATGCTTCACATTCCAGCATTCTTCCTTTATTCCCCATAACTATTTATTTTCAGAATATTCAAAGACTGTTCCGTACATTTTACCAAATTTTTATAACCACATTCAGTGCTAGAGATTTGGTGGAGAGTGTTTACTCGTTCTACTTAGGAAAGGAACCCTAAAGGCAGCTTGTTTCCTATTTTTAATTTAGATCAAGAGAATATTTAACTTATGTTTATAGATTCATTCTTATGCTCATAAAACATTACGTGAAATGAAAGATCTTCATTTTAGTTTTTATGCCTCTCAATTCTATTTAAATCTATTTGTATACTTAATAAAATTTCAAATAGTTAACAATTAAATAATGCTGATTATTATGTTTTTATTATTTGAATTAGAGTGCCACTTTTAATATGAGATGCAGACTTTAGTAAATGTTTCCTTTTTAAGATTTCTATAATTTTTCACTATAATACACAAAGTAGGTATCAAGATAGGCAGGAAACTGCTCTGAGTCTCATATTGTCAATATGTTTTAAATTTCCAAGAAGTTTATATGATATATTCTAATTTTAAATGTGTTGTTTGATCCAAATAGATTATGAAATAAATAAAATGGATGTGTTTAAACCAGTTGTAAAATGGACCTTTTGCATTGCCAGGTCAGTTTTCTTGGAGCTAAATTTAAAACTCAGTACTTCCTGCACATATATTTGTGTCAAAATTGGCTATGTCCACACTAGTCAATTGATTGGCCAAGTGTAACTATTTCTCATTGCATCCCTTATATGTGCTCCTTGCCTGTTTTCCTTCTCCCCTAGACAAACACTGACAACTAGGTATTGTATTCCTCCACCTGCCTTTGGAGTTGTTCCTAATTTGGGAGCCTGGCACAGACTTCATTTTCAGGCCAGAAGTCTCCTCACTAAGTTACCCGTAAAGCCTCTTCTTCAACACCCTATAAATTTGACTGTTACTGTAATTAATATATGGTCTTCAAAAATGTAATTCTCTTCTCTCTAATCAGTTTCTGAAGATCATACAAGAATTAATGTATGTTTTCCTTCATTGTTTTCAGAAGTTAGTTGGAATTCCTTGAATTTTTGTAATAGTGTAGAAACGAAGGTAAAGTTCAGTTCAGTCACTGAATCATGTCCAACTTTTTGAGACCCCATGGACTCCAGCATGCCAAGTTTCCCTGTCCATCACAAACACCTGGGTCTCAAAGTCATGTCTATCGAGTTAGTGATGCCACTGAAACATCTCATCCTCTGTCATCCCCTTCTCCTGCTACCTTCAATCTTTCCCAGCATCAGGGACTTTTCCAATGAGTCAGTTCTTCACATAAGGTGTCCAAAGTAATGGAGTTTCAGCTTCAGGATCAGTTCTTTCAATAAATATTCAGGACTGATTTCCATTAGGATTGACTGGTAGGATCTCCTTGCAGTCCAAATGACTCTAAAGAGTCTTCTCCAACTCCACAGTTCAAAAGCAATAATTCTTCTGCACTTAGTTTTCATTATAGCCCAACTTTCACATCCACACATGACTACTGGAAAAAACATAGCTTTGACTAGATGGACCACTGTTGGCAGAATAATGTCTCCACTTTGTGATATGCTGTTTAGGTTGGTCATAGCTTTTCTTTCAAGGAGCAAGCATCTTTTAGTTTCATGTCTGGAGTCACCATCTGCAGTGATTTTAGAGCCCCCCCCAAATAAATTCTCTCACCATTTCCATTGTTTCTCCATCTATTTTCCAGGAAGTGATGGGACCAGATGCCACGGTATTAGTTTTCTAAATGTTGAGTTTTAAGCCAGCTTTTTCACTCTCCTCTTTCACTATCATCAAGAGGCTGTTTAGTTCTTCTTTGTTTTCTGCCACAAGGGTGGTGTCATCTGCATATCTGAGGTTATTGATATTTCTCCCAGCAATCTTGATTCCAACTTGTGCTTCATCCAGCCCAGTATTTTGCATAATGTACTCTGTATATAAGTTAAAACAAAGCCAAATACCATAAAATGCTGAGCTTCACAAATCTGAGTCCTAAAGTTTTTCATCAGCAATGTAGAAAGTCTGCAGAAAAAGATTAGAATGATAGTGTTAATTTATTCTCTACGTTAATGAAGCAAACTAAAGGCTCCATATGTGCTTAGTCGCTCAGTCATGTCTGACTCTTTGCAACCCCATGGACTGTAGTCCATCAGACTCCTCTGTCCATGGGAATTCTGCTGGCAAGAATACTGAAGTAGGTTTCCATGCCCTCTTCCAAGATATCTTCCCAACCCAGGGGTCGAAGCCAGCTCTCCCACATTGCAGGCAGAAGTATTGGTTATTTTCCTGTGGCCTCTTATTTTTCTATCTAGAGTGATGAGTGGGCCAAGAAATTTAAAAAAACAAGCCACATGCATACAGGGCAATATGCATGCTACTAATTATCGCTAAACACTTAATTCTGTATGTTCAGTATAGGCAAGGAAATTGGGATTTCCTTTAAACTCTTTGACCACTTGAGAGAGTCAATTCCTAGGCAATTGATAAGAAGTCCAGGGGTGCCCAAGGAGAGAGGGGTCTGGAATTCTCAAGGAGGAAGAAATAACAAACTTTTTTTTCTCTCTCCTTCTACATTCCTTAGGACTATATAATAATAATGCATCCTGCTTAAGGACAGTCTCTGGAAAAAACCTTCTGGCTAATCCTGTTATCTTAAAATGTAAACCATGGGAGTAGGTCTATTGAGGTTTTTACAACCTTCAGACATTCTTTTGATTCACTGTAATAATTAATTGGAGAATATATAACTCCATTGCTAACACTAGCAAGCGGATACTCTTTCTGTCCCCTTCTGGTGCCTATGTCAGAAGCTTTCTCTATCTCCTTTATACTTTAATAAAACTTTATTACACAAAAGCTCTGAGCGATCAAGCCTCATCTCTGGCCCCAGATTGAATTCTCCTCCCAAGGCCAAGAATCCTGGCGTCTTTTCGTGATTCACCAACAACCTTTCACACTCGCACAAAGGCACACATTACTAAGGTAACAAGGAATCACATATATTGGTGAATTACAAAGAACTTGTGAGTACAATAAACAAAGAAAGTGATGAATCAATAGGCCGGACTCTGCATCAGGATACTACTAAAGAATTTTAATTTATAAAGATAATAAATCATATTTTGTGTACTTGTGTCTTTTTTAATTGATTTATTTTTGAAGGATAATTGTTTTACAGACTTTTGATGTTTTCTCTCAAACCTCAACAAGAATCAGCCATAGGTATACATATATCCCCTCCCTTTTGAGACTCTCTCCCATTTCCCTTCCCATCCCACCTCCTCTAAGTTAATACAGAGTGACTGAGTTTCCTGAGCCATTAGCTAAAAGCAAATTCCTGTTGGCTCTCTATTTTACATATGGTAATGTAAGTTTTCATGTTACTTTTTCCATACATCTCACCCTCTCCTCCCCTCTCCTCATGACCATAAATCTATTCTTTATGTCTATTTCTCCATTGTTGCCTTGTAAATCAATTCTTTAGTATCTTTATTCTAGGTTCAGTATATATGCACTAAAATACAGTATTTGTCTTTCTCTTTCTAATTCACTTCACTCTGTATAATAGGTTCTAGGTTTATCCACCTCATTAGGACTGACTCAAATGTGTTTCATTTTATGACTGAGTAATATCCCATCGTGTATATGTACCATAACTTCTTTATCCATTCTGTCAATAGACACCTAGGTTGCTTCCATGTTCTAGCTATTTTAAACAGTGCTGCAATCAACAATGGGATACTTGTGTCTCTTTCAATTTTGGTTTTCTCAGGGTGTATGCCTAGGAGTGGGATTCCTGGGTCATATGCTGGTTTTATTCCTAGTTTTTTAAGGAATCACCATACCATCTTCCATAGTGGTTGTAGCAATTTACATTCACACCAACAGTACAAGAGTGTTCCCTTCTCTTCACACCCTCTCCAGCATTTATTGTTTGTAGACTTTTTGATAATATCCATTCTGGCCGGTGTGAGGTGATATTTCACTGTAGTTTTGATTTGCATTTCTCCAATAATGAGTAATGTTGAGCATCTTTTCATATATTTTTTAGCCATCTATATGTCTTCTTTGGAGAAATGTCTGTTAGTTCTTTTTCCCACTTTTTGATTGGGTTGTTTATTTTTCTGGTATTGAGTTGTGTGAACTGCTTGTATATTTTGGAAATTAATCTTTTGTCAGTTGTTTCCTTTGTTATTATTTTCTCCCATTCTGAGGGTCATCTTTTCACCTTATAGTTTCCTTTACCATGCAAAAGGTTTTAAGTTTAATCAGGTCCCACTTGTTTACTTTTGTTTTTCTTTCCATTACTCCAGGAAGTGAGTCATAGAGGATCTTGCTTTGCTTTATGTCATTGAGTGTTCTGCCTATGTTTTCCTCTAAGAGTTTTATAGCTTCTGGTCTTACATATAGGTCTTTAATCCATTTTGAGTTTATCTTTGTGTATGGTTTTAGGGGGTGTTCTAATTTCAATCTATTAGATGTATCTGTTCAAATGTCCCAGCACCATTTATTGCAGAGGCTGTCTTTGTCCCGTTGTATATTATTGCCTCTTTTGTCCAAAATAAGGTACCCATAGGAGCATGGGTTTATCTCTGGGCTCTCTACCTTGTTCCATTGGTCTATATTTCTGTTTTTGTTCCAGTACCATACTGTCGTGATGACTGTAGTTTTGTAGTATAATCTGAAGTAGGGAAGGTTGATTCCTCCAGCTCCATTCTTCTTTCCCAAGACCGTTTTGGCTATTTAGGGTCTTTTGAGTTTCTGTATGAGTTGTGAATTTTTTTGTTCTAGTTCTGTGAAAAATGCCATCGGCAATTTGATAGGGATCACATACAATCTGTAGATTGCATTTGGTAGTATAGTCATTTTCATAATATTGATTCTTCCTATCCAGGAACATGGAATATCTCTCCATCTGTTTATGTCATCTTCAATTTCTTTCATTAGTGCCTTATAATTTTCTGTGTACAGTTCTTTTGTCTCCTTAGGTAAGTTTATTCCTATATATATAATTCTTTTTGTTGGAATGGTGAATGGGACTGATTCCTTAATTTTTCTTTCTTATTTTTCATTATTAGTATATAAAATGCAAGTGATTTCTGTGTATTGATTTTGTATCCTGCAACTTTGTTCAATTCACTGATTAGCTCTAGTAACTTTCTGATAGTATCTTTAGGATTTTCTATCTACAGTATCATGTCATTTGCAAACAGTGAGAGATTTCCTTCTTCTTTTCTGATCTGGATTCCTTTCATTTCTTTTTCTTCTGTGATTGCTGTATCTAAGACTTCCGGAACAATGTTGAATAACAGTTGCAAAAGTGGACACCCTTGTCTTGTTCCTGAACTTAAGGGGAATGCTTTCAGCTTTTCACCCTTTGAGAATGATGTTTGCTGTAGGCTTATCATATATGGCATTTCCTTTATTGAGGTATGTTCCTTCCATGCCCATTTTTTGAAGAGTTTTAATCAGAAATGAGTGCTGAACTTTGTCGAAGGCTTTTTCTGCATCTATTGAGATTATCATATGTTTTTCATCTTTCAGTTTGTTAATACAGTGTATCACATTGATTGATTTCTGTATATTGAAGAATCCTTGCATTGGAATAAACCCAACTCGATCATGGTGTATGAGCTTTTTGATGTGTTGCCGAAATCTGTTTGCTAAAATTTTGTTGAGGATTTTTGCATCTATGTTCATCAGTGATATTGGCCTGTAGTTTTCTTTTTTGTGTTGTCTTTGTCTGAGTTTGGTATCAGGGTGATGGTGGCCTTCTAGAATGAATTTGGAAGTCTTCCTTCGTCTGTAATTTTTTGAAAGAGTTTTAGAAGGATAGGCACTAATTTATGCCTTGTCTGTTGTAGCCTCTCCTTTTTCCTTTCCAATTCTGTTCACTTAATTCTTCTCTTTTTTTTTCTTGATGAGTCTGTCCAAAGGCCTGTCACTTTTGTTTATCTTCTCAAAGAACCAGCTCTCAGTTTCATCAATCCCTACTATTGTTCCTTTTATTTCTTTTTCATTTATTTCTACTCTGATCTTTATGATATCATTCTTTCTACTAATTTGGGGGCTTTTTTTGTTCCTCTTTTCCCAATTGTTTTAGGTGCAAAGTATGGCTGTCTATTTGATGTTTTTTTTTCTTGTTTCTTGAGGTAGGATTGTATTGCTATAATCATCCTTCTTAGAACCACCCCTGCTACATCACACAAGTTTTGAGTTGTCATGTTTTCATTGTCATTTGTTTCGAGATTTTGTTTTATAATTTCCCTTCTGACTTCTCAGTAAGCTGTTGGTTGTTTAGACATGTGTCGTTTAACCTCCATGTGTTTGTGTTTCTTACACTTTTTTCTTGCAATTGATAGCTAATCTCATAGCATTGTGATCAGAGAAGATGCTTGATAAAATTTCAATTTTCTTTTCTTTTTATTGCCTATAACTCCTTTTTTAAATTTATTTATTTTAATTGAAGGCTAATTACATTACAATATTGTAGTGGTTTTTGCCATACATTGATATGAATCGGCCATGGGTGTACATGTGTTCCCCATCCTGCCCCCCCTCCCACCTCCCTCCCCATCCCATTCCTCTGGGTCATTGCAGTGCTTAAATTTACTAAGGTTTGATTTGTGACCCAAGATGCAGTCTGTCCTGGAAATGTTCCATATGCACTTGAGAAGAAGGTGTGTTCTTCTGCATTTGGAAGGAATGTCTGGAAGATATCAGTGAGATTCACCACGTCTAATGTTTCATTTAAGACTTGTGTTTCCTTGTTAATTTCCTGTTTTGATGATCTCTCCATTGGTGTGAATGGAGTGTTAAAGTCTCCTACTATTACTGTGTTACTGTCAATTTCTCCTTTTATGTCTGCCAGTGTTTGTCTTATATATTGAGATGCTCCTATGTTTGGTGCATAGATGTTTGCAATTGTTATGTCTTCTGCTTTGATTTATCCCTTGATCATTTTGTAGTGTTCATCATTACCTCTTGTAATCTTCTTTATTTTAAGGTCTATTTTGTCTGATATGAGGATTGTTACTCCAGCTTTCTTTTGCTTCACATTTGCATGGAATATATTTTTCCATCCTCTCACTTTCAGTCTGTATGTGTCTTGAGGTCTGAAGTGGGTTTCTTGTAGACAACGTATATATGGGTCTTGTTTTTGTATCCATTCAGCCAGTCTCTGTCTTTTGGTTGGAGCATTTAACCTATTTACATTTAAAGTAGTTATTGATATATATATTCCTATTGCCATTTTCTTAATTGTTAGGGTTTGACTTTGCAGATCTTTTTTCTTCTATTGTATGTATTGACTATATAAATCCCTTTAACATTTGTTGCAATGCTGGTTTTGTGGTACTGAATTCTCTTAACTTTTGCTTGTCTGAACTGCTTTTTTTTTTCTCCATCAATTTTGAATTTGATCTTTGCTGGGTATAGTAACCTTGGTTGTAGATTTTTCTCTTTCAGTACTTTAAATATATCAGCCATTCCCTTCAGGCCTGCAGAGTTTCTGCTGAAAGTTCAGCTGTCAAGCATATGGGGTTTCCCTTGAGTATTACATGTTGCTTCTCCCTTGCCACTTTTAATATTCTTTCTCTCTGTTTGGTCTTTGTTAATTTGATTAGTATTTGTCTTGGCATGTTTCTCCTTGCGTTTATTCTGTATTGGACTCTATGTGCCTCTTGGACTTAGTTGACAATTTCCTTTCCATGTTGGGGAAATTTTCAACTATTATCTCTTCAAAATTTTTCTCATACCGTTTCTGTTTCTATTCTTCTTCTGAGACCCCTATAATTCAGGTGTTAGTGCATTTGATATGGTGTCAGAGGTCTCTGAGACTATCCTCAGCTCTTTTTATTCTTTTTAATTTATTCTGCTCTTCAGAAGTTATTTTCACCATTTTATCTTCCAGCTCACTGATTCATTCTTCTGCTTCAGCTATTCTGATATTGATTCCTTCTACAGTATTTTCAGTTTCAGTCATTGTGTTGTTTGTCTCTGTATGTTTATTCTTTAATTCTTTTAGATCTCTGTTAATTGATTCTTGAATTTTCTCCATTTTGTTTTCAAGGTTTTTGATCATTTTTACTATCATTATTCTGAATTCTTTTTCAGGTAGTTTGCCTGTTTCTTCTTCATTTATTTGGACTTATGTGTTTCTAGTTTGCTCCTTCATTTGTGCAGTATTTCTCTGCTTTTTTATTATATTTTTTAACTTATTCTGTTTGAAGTATCCTTTTCCCAGGCTTCAAGGAAAGTTGAATTCTTTCCTTGAAGAAGGTTGAATTCTTTCTTCCTATTGGTTTCTGCCCTCCTAGGCTTTCCCAGTGGTTTGTGTAAGCTGAGATTTGAGTGAGGTTTGTGAGATTTGTGCTGAGTTTTCATTTGTTTGTTTTTCCTCTGATGGGCAAGGCTGAGTGGGGTTGTAATCCTGTCTGCTGATGACTACATTTGTATTTTTGTTTTGTTTATTGTTTAGATGAAGTTCCGTGCACAGGGTGCTACCGGTGGTTGGGTGATGCCAGGACTTATATTCAAGTGTTTTCCTTTGTGTGAGTTCTCACTATTTGATACTCACAAGGGTTAGTTCTCTGGTGGTCTAGGGTCTTTGAGTCAGTGCTCCCACTCCAAAGGCTCAGGGCTTGATCTCAGTTCCCTCGGGACCTACTTGTGTCTTTAATTTGAGTAAAGAAAGGGAAGTTGATGCAACAACTCATTAACTTTTACAAATTGAAATACTGAGCCACCCACATGGCATCCATTCTGCTCTGGGGGGGAAACACAGGTGTTCTGAGCAAAAGGAGATCCTAGTGCCTCAGATTCAGCAGTCAAGAAGTGATTTCCATTGTCTTGCAAAAGATGTATTATAAAACATCATAGTAACTTCTCACCAACTATCCATTTTTACACAATAGTGTATATATGTTGATGCCACGTACTCCATTCATTCCACTCACTCCCTCCTTCACTGTGTCCACAAGTCCACCCTCTACATCTGACTCTCAGCTCCTTCCAATCAAATAGATTCATCCATGCCATTTTTCTAGATTCCACAGGGTGCCCAGTCTGGTGCTCTGTGATGACATAGAGGGTTGGAAATCGGGGGAAGGGAGGGAGGCTCAAGAGGGAGGGAATAAATGTGTAATTATGACTGATTCATGTGGTATCACAGAAACCAATACAACATTGTAAAAAATAAAAAACAAAATGAAAATCATGGTAAAGTATATTGTTACACATTGAATAATGTTCCCACCACATATGTTGAAGCCCTGCTCTTCAGTGTAATAGTAGATGGAGGTGGAACATTTGGGAAGTAAGAAGGTTAAGATTAGGTCCCTCATGATGGAACTGTGTAGCCTTTATATGAAGAGGAAGATATCTATCTCTGAGATACAGACACAGACACAAATATATACACACAAATACATATGTATGCATATGTACCTATAAATGTATAATGCTAGTATATGTCAAGAATTTTGGATATTCCAGGTACTGACTATAACTGTCTTTTATTATTTAATTAATATTCATGGTAAATGTATATATTTCATAAAAACAATGTGTACAAAGGGGAAAGGAAGAACTAGGTACAAATTCCCAGAAACAAGAAGCCCTAAAATCATGACACTAAGTAGATCATCCCTCTACAAAAATTATATTTCTCACCACTGTCTGGGATATACATTTCATGAGGTTCTGTAGCCCCTAATTATGATGGATAGGTTTCAGATGCCTTTAAGTTTTGTTCTCTTAAATGTTTCCATATTTTATTGATGAACCACAGTGACTTTCTGGTTTACCATTTTTCCTCGATATTTCAATATTTATGTTTTTCTTTGTTTACTCTTGTTTTGCACTTTGATGTAAGAAATACATTGAAATAAACATCCCAAGACATAACTAAACCGATGTATATATTTTTGTAGATGAGATTCATGGACTCAGAAGACATTCTTTAAAATATTACCAGATACCACCAAAATTGCTTTTTAAATCTTCTCATAAGATGGCATAAGCATCTTTGCCTCATTTTACTAGATAAACTCAGAAACAATTTCATATTTGGCATGTATTGTATACCTGATTTAAAAATTTTAAGTAATTTGACCAGTTTGCTTTTATTATGTATTTTATTGTCCTGTTTTTCTTACCTGAACTTCTTTCACCTGTCTACAACATTGGGTCAGCTCTACACCTAAACCAGAGTGGGAAAAATAACCAGAGGAGAGAGCAGATGTTGAGAAGAGGAGACACTGATGAGGGAAGACTTTGAGGCTATTTTTTGTGGATTATTGCATTAACATAATTGCCCAGGTGTTGCATGATTATGCTGTAAATTTCAAGGTATAGAATAATACCTTACTATAACTGCATACAAAAACAATGGGTTTATTTTTCATATGCATTGTAAAATCCCAGGTCTAGCAGGCCAGGACTTTCAGGAACATTAAGAATATTCTCATGGGCCCCACAACCATCTGATTTCCATTTCTGCCTCCTCATTGGGTAGCATGTCTCCTCCTCCCCCAGTTCTGGAGAGTGCTTTGAGGAAGGGAAACAAGATACCAATAAAATGGACACACTGATTTCAATTATGTGGAACACTTATTCAGGTAAGAATTTTCCCTGCCCCATTTTGATTCCTGAAAGTTGAATTGTGGATTTCATGCAGAGGATTACTGTTTTCCTCAAGAGAGAGCCAGCAATGTTTAGTCAAAGCCATGACACACATTAATTGTACGCTGACACACTTTATAATAGCTTTGAACAAGGTTGCACAAAGGAGCTCAGTGAATATAGCAGTAATTTTAGCTATTCTTCATTTGCATTTATTTTCATCCTTGAAAAATTGCAATAGTACATTTATTTCCCACATGATAGAGGTGATTAAACTGAGACTACATGTGGCTACATCTCTTTCTTTTATTTTTTTATTATTGTTTTTGCCATACATTGTCATGATATCACCATGCATTTACATATGCTTCCCCTCCGGGTCCCCCCTCCCTCCTCCCTCCCCCCCGGGAAATCTCGCTGCACCAGTCCCGAGCATCAATCCTGGGTTGGCGATTGATTAGACACATGACAATTAACATGCTTCAATGCCCTTCTCCCATCTCATCCCACCCTTACCCTCATCCACAAAGTCTACAAGTCTATTCTATACATCTGCGTTCCTTTTGTTGTCTCCCATGTTGGGTTCTCATTACTGTCTTTCTAAATTCCATATATATGTGTTAATATACTGTATTGTTGTTTTTGCTTCTGGCTTACTTCACTCTGGATAATGGGCTCCAGTTTCGTCCATCTGAGTAGAATTGCTCTAAGCATAAGACCAGAAACTATAAAACTCCTAGAGGATAGCATAGGCAAAACACTCTCTGCTATAATCCAAAGCGGGATACTCCATGACCCACCTCCCAGAATATTGGAAATAAAAACACGAATAAACAAATGGGACCTAATTAAAATTAAAAGCTTTTGCACAACAAAGGAAACTATAAGCAAAGTGAAAAGACAGCCTTCAGAATGGGAGAAAATAATAGCCAATGAAGCAACAGACAAACAATTAATCTCAAAAATTTACAAACAACTCCTGCAGCTCCATTCTAGAAAAATAAACAACCCAATTAAAAAGTGGGCCAAAGAACTTAACAAACATTTCTCCAAGGAAGATATAAAAATGGCTAACAAACACATGAAAAGATGCTCAACATCACTCATTATCAGAGAAATGCAAATCAAAACTACAATGAGGTACCACTTTACACCAGTCAGAATGGCTGCCATCCAAAAGCTGCATCTCTTTCTAAGGATCCTGTCGTAACTTGCAGGACAGAAATATGAAGGGACACAATCAAACCTTCAAAGTCAATTTTAAGCAATAAGTATCATCAGCATCCCAAACCACTTGAGATGGCTACTGGCCCTTAAAAAGTCTTTCCTCTGTTTTGCATTCTCCTTTGCTTCCTAAATGATCTTCCCATCCTGTAGCAATGCATTCCATGGGACCATACTGAGGTTTTACGTTAACTCTGACTTTGACTCTGACCCTTATCATCAATTCACATACTATAATAGGTCCTGTAATTAGAGCTAGCATATAACTGTAGGCAAGAATGTCCTTTGGTAGACTCTAAATACAAAGAATATCCTATATGGTTCTTACCGGAAGGCCAGAACCCTCTAAGAAAAAAATGAGACACTGGCTTATCAAGGGCAAAGTTCAAGATTTTGATAGCAGAGACAGTGTTGCCACTCACAAACTGGAATCAAAGCAATATATACCTCATAAAGGTCATGCTCCATTCCATTGGGAGGATGAATGGACTAAGTGGGTTTAAATGGCCCACAGAACTCTGGGTTCATCCTCAGTCAAACAGGAAGAGGACAAAGAGAAGCAATTAAAAAACTCTTGCAGGTCTGCTGAGAATCCTTTTTGGTGCCAGGAAGCAAGGATGATATTCCTGCAGCTTGGTCTCTGTTCTCAACTGACTGTGACTTTAAGAGACACAAGTGTGACTTTTGCAAATTTATTTCCAAATGGTTGGGAGGCAGTCAATTTTCAATTGCTATATAATCAAAATATCACATTGTATAAGCTTAAAGTGTGCAATGGTTTGATACATTTACAGACTGCGATATAAAATCACTGTAATTTTAGTTAACTCCCCCATCGTATCACATAATTATCATCACTTTTTTTGCTGTGAGAACATTTAAAATCTAGTTTTATATCAACTTTTAAGTATACAACACAGTACTGTTAAGTATAATCAATATGTTGCATATTATATCCTAAGGACTTATTAATCTTCTTACTATAAATTTGTGTCCTTTGGCCAACATCTCTCTATACCTCCCAGCCCCCAGCACCTGGAAACCACTATTCTACTCTGTTTCTGAGTTCTGGCTATTTTCAGATTTCACACACAAGTGATGTCATTAGTATTTGTCATTCTCTGTCTTATCTCTGAATGGACACCTTCTCCAACTGAAACACCAAGAGAAGAGGATTCACACAACTATGCAGAAGCACCTGGAAATACAATAGATACTGAATAGGTATTAGAATAGAGTTGACTACAGATAATTCCTTTTTGGTAACAATTTTGTTGCTATGTCCTACAGCAGATTCTGAAAAAATTTTAACATGCACACATATATAATGATTAGATTATTGAATAACATTTTTTAAATGTGGGTATAGCTGATATGATAGCTCAGATTCAACAATGTATGGATTCAAACTTTATATCATTTTAATAACCAAGTTTGTGGCACAAGAATAAGTTATTAATATCTGAAGCATTACTAGAATAATTATCTATTCACTCTCTCATAAATGGCTAAAAGGACAATTATAAATTGTAATCATTTTCTACTTTTAAGTTATTTAAATTTATTAAACGTATTAAATTATGTTATCACCGTACTGTGTCCTGACTTCACCTGATTTAGCAAAATTGTTATTGATATGTTGTTCAGTCACTAAGTTGTGTCTGATTCTTTGTGACCTCAAGAATTGCAGCACACCAGGCTTCCCTGTCCTTCATGATCTCCTGCAGTTTTCTCAAACTAATGTCCATCAAGTCGGTGATGCCATCCAACCATCTCATCCTCTCTCATCACCTTTTCCTCATACCTTCAATCTTTCCCAGCATCAAAGTCTTTTCCACTGAGTCAGCTCTTCGCATCAGGTGGCCAAAGTATTAGAACTCTAGCTTCAGAGTCAGTCTTTCCAATGAATATTTAGGATTGATTTCCCATAGGATTCACTGATTTGAGCTCCTTGCTGACCAAGGGACCCACAAGTGTTTTCTTCAGCACCACAGCTTGAACACATCAATTTTTTTGGTGTGTAGTTCAAATCTCACATCCATATTGATATGTTAAACAATTTTTCCTGGGATTCCAATTTAACATTTTCCAGTATTTAGAAGTTTTAGGAGTCATTCCCCTTTGTTATTTTACTTCATGAAGTGCTTCATTGTTTCATGGTCATGTTCTTTTCACTGCACTGAGTACTCAAGAGCATAGTCACCCAAAACATGCTAATATATTCTGACATTTCAGATAGAAGCTCCTTAGAATTTTCTATATTTTTAAAATTCATTGCCTAACAATTTACTGATTCTTCTGCAAACTTTTACTGAAATATTTTTTTGCACAAACTTTAGGATTTTGATTCATGGTGTTTAGGTAAAACGATAATTCAAATAAATTCTACAAAATAAGACAAACAAAACACCTGGCAGTTGTAATACAAAAAGAAATGTCAAAATTAGAATTTTCAGTTTCCCTTTGAGTGCAAAAGGGTGGGGACTTAGCATATGTCATTAAATTAAAGAATCATTAATTTAAGATGTTTTTAATGAAAGAAAAGTGCTCAGTTGCAATATAGCCTAATGCTTATAATCCTTGATGGTGGTGGTGGTGGTTTAGTCACTAAGTCCTTAGTTTGTACTTATTCAAAGAATCCTTTGAAAATTATACAGAAGTAAGTCCTGGGTACTTATTTATATATGCAATATATAAATATCCTATTATACACACACACACACACACACACACACACACACACAGTTTATTGTTGTTTAGTCACCAAGTCATGACTGATTCTTTGCAACCCCATGGGCTGTAGCCTGCCAGGCTCCTCTGTCTATGGGATCTCCCAGGCAAGAATACTGGAGTGGGTTGCCATTTCCTTAAGTATTGTTGAAATATGTATCTAAATCTTCAGAATCAAGTTCAGACTCAGAACATCGTCAATATCCACAATGTAATATTGTTTCCTGAAATGGTAACATGGTATTTCTTAATGAAAAGCATACCTTGTTTGTCCCTGAGACTTCCCTCTAATACACTGGCACCAGTTCTGCTAAATATCATGGTGGCACTCTCACAAGAAAATGTCAACAGAGGGTCTCAGACAAGTGTATGTGTGCATATGCAATGACAACATACTCTGTGAGATGCCATTAATTATATGAGGTTTATTTTTTTCCCTCTAGGATGGAAAATGTGCACATCAAAATGGATGAAACAAAATTGACGTTTGAAATGGTTTCTAAAAGGAGCACACATTTCTGAGCTGATTCTTGGAGAATTCATAGCTAGCTTGGATCCAACAAGGTAAGATTTCACACTCAGAAGGAAAGAATGGGTGTGAAGGAGATAAAAAGACGCCCTGGGTGTCACAGTGATTTATAATATTAACAGGGTGGTGGTTTGGGAAGGAGCAGGAGCCTCACCCTATAGTGCTGACTCCCTTGGGGAGCATAATAAAATTCGGATCCTGTTCATAATTGCAGAATTTGGGGCTATGTTATACGGGTGTGACAGAATGAAATAGCCTTATAGGTTTAGATTTTCAATGATAAGAGACTCTTCTCTGTCACTTTGTGTCGGTGCCATGTGTGGGGATCCTGGGGCATTAAAACACAGATCAAGCTCCCCATTCTCTGAGGTTTCAATCCAGCATGGATTCAGAAAACTAAGCTTCTGGCTGAGCTTGGGAACTCCAAGAATAGGAATCAGACCTGGGATGAGATAGCCAGGAAGACCTCTTGGAGAAGAACATCTGAGGAGTGCTTGTGTGAGGAGCAGTGAGGGAAGCCAAGACTGGAACAGGGAAGAGAGAAAATAAGTGTCTTTTACTCAAGTAAGGGCAGATGAGGAAGCCAAAGCATATGAGGGCCCATTGGGTGCAGTGACTTGTAAAGATGCCAAGGGCATGAAGGGCAGACCTTGGTGGGACTAGATAGATGAAAGAGGGAAGGTCAGGAAGTGAGCCAGGTGAAGCCCACAGAGGAATGCCTGCGTGTTGAGGAATTTTGAAGGTCTGGGTCTTGTCCCTTGTCAGTTATCCCAGGCCCATGAAGTCTGCCTGTCAGAGAAGACAATCATAACAAACAAGGATGGCCCCTGTCCACTCAGGAAGTCCCTGGTTGTTACAAGGAGGGGATTCTGGGCTGGAGGAGGAGCAAAATTGAAGGAGATACAATAGGTTCTCAGTTTCACATACTGGCAAGGACCTTGAGTGCCCAGTTCACCTGCCGTCTCACCCTCAAGCCCTCCCCGCCCCACCCGAATGTAGGTTGCTGTTCCCTTGGTTATTTTTGGCCAGTGTGTGGATGGATGCACTGGTCCGGACGTTCAGCTTGGCTCGCTCACAGCGCCATCTGGCGTCCACACGCGGGAGCTGAGAGCAGCCATAACAGGAAACTGGACAAAGCTGGTCCACAGCCCCGCACAGGAGGGATCACACTGGGAGCAAGAAAGGTGAGGTCGGCAACTGGTGCCCAGGTGCCAGCGGTGGGCAGGGCTTTATGGGCCCCATCTCACTGGCTGCAGGATCCCGTTGCGTATGTGCTCTCTTAGAGACTCTTTGATTTCCTGACACAATCCTTGTGTATTTTCTTCATTGTCTCAATACTAAGAGGTTCCTTACTGCAATCCTATCCTCAGGTTTTGGTTGGCGGCTTTCTTCAAATCTATAATTGTTGGTAGATTATTAATACTTTGTCTAGCAAGGATAAATAGTACTTCCTTTAGCTTATTTTAATCATTCTCAGCTTCAGGTATTTTTTTGTTTTTTTCTTCCTTCCTCCCACCCTTCCTCTGTCTCCCTCACACCCTTCTTTGTTGGCACATTGCCTCTAACAAATGTTCTGTCTGATAAAACTCTAGCCAGGCCCCTCTGAGCTCTCCTCCAGACTAAGCCTCAACTTCAGCCTATAAAGACAACAACAACAACAAAAACCAGTTTTTAAGAGCCCATACTGCCTCCCTAGGTTAACTCTGGATACTCCCCACCCCCCATTAAAGTGTTAGCTTGAGAAAACTCAGGCAAAGGAATTTTCTGTTTATTCTACTCCTGGAGATAACCTCCTGTGTCTGTGGGAGCCTAACTTTGATAAATGCTGGCTGACAAATCCAGAGGGGTTACAAGGATAACCCTCCTTTCCCACTTCCTGTAACTTTCCCCTTTCCTGACCCTCCTGAGCACCCCTTCAATGCTCCCCTTCCTGCTCTTCCCTAGTTCTTCCATGAAAATGCTCAGTCACCTCAGAGCAAGCAAAAGTGGAGTTTGGTTTACACTGTCCCCTTTTCCTATGACAGCAGTGTGTTTCTGATGAAAATCTATGTTTATCCTTTTAACTGCAGTCAGTTAAAATATCTTTGACAGTTATTCTGGCTCCATGGCTGGGGTCTGAATCAGAAGCACCATTGGACCCTTGGACATGACAGACCTCTCATTGCAAAGATACCTTTATCTAATCTCCCTTCTTCTTGCCCATTGCTGTATCTGGTGATAAGGCCAACTCCTGACCCAGTGCTCCAGACAAATGTATGTTGAAGTGTGATGAGTAATTTTGGTTCTTACAATTCTGAGTACACTAACTGGGGTGAGGTTAGAGTCTCAGACTTCTTGTGTGTGCAGGAATGGAGATCTTTGCCTGTCCCTTGTTTTCTGATTGTTGTTCAGTCACTCAATCATGTCCAACTCTTTGAGACCCCATGGACTGCAGCACACCAGGTTTCCCTGTACCTCACCATCTCCCAGAGCTGGCTCAAACTCATGTCCATTGAGCCAGTGATGCCATCCAACCATCTCATCCTCTGTTGTCCCCTGTTCCTCCTGCCTTCAATCTTTCCCAACATCAGTCTTCTCTAATGAGTCAGCTCTTTGCATCACATGGCCAGAGTATTAGAGCTTCAGCTTCAGCATCAGTCAGGAGTAGGCTTCATTCCTGGAATCCTGGGCTACAACAAAAAAACTTCTTTGGATCTTTTTAAAATTAAGATATAATTGGCATATACTGTTGTATTAATTTTTAGTGTACAACACAAAGAGACATATATACCATCAAACAGTTTGTTAGCATCCATTACCACAAACAGTTACAATTTTTTTATAGTGACAAGAAATTTAAGGTTTACCCTCCTAATAACTTTCAGATATTCAATGCAGTATTGTTAACTGTAGTCATCACACTGTACCTTATATTGCCAAGACTTCTTTATCTTATAATTGGAAGTTTGTGCATTTTGACTTCTTTCATTCATTTTACCCATCCCCATCCTTATCTCCACTTCTGACAACTACCGATGTTTTCACTTGGCTCAGGTCTCTGTGTTTTCTTTTATATTCCACATGTGTGCATGTGAGTGCTAAGTTGCTTCAGTTATGACTGGCACTTTGTGACTTCATGGACTGTAGCGTGCCAGGCTTCTCTCTCCCTGGAAATCCCCAGACAAGAATCCTGAGTGAGTTTCCACGCCCTCCACAAAGAGATCTTCCCGACCGAATGATCAAACCCTCATCCCTTATGTCTTCTGCTTGGCTGGTGAGTTCTTTACCACTAGTGTCATCTTGGAAACCTATTCCATATATAAGTAAGTACATGTATAAATATTTGTCCTTCTCTGACTTGATCAACTTAGCATAATATCCTCAAGATCAATCCATGTTGTGGTAAATGATAGAATTTCCTTTTTTTCAAATTTAAATTTATTTATTTTTAATTGTAGAATATCTGCTTGACAATATTGTGTTGGTTTCTGCCACATATCAATATGAATCAGCCATAGGTATATGTATGTCTCCTCTCTCTTGATCCTTCTGCCCACCTGCCACCCTATCCCACCTCTTTGCTTGTCATTTAGTACCAGATTTGTGCTCCTTGTGTCATACAGCAAATTTCCACTGGCTATCTGATTTTACTTATGGTGATGAAGGTGAAGAAGAACTAAAGAGCCTCTTGATGAAAGTGAAAGAGGATAGTGAAAAAGTGGGCTTAAAGCTCAACATTCAGAAAACTAAAATCATGGCATCCAGTCCCATCACTTCATGACAAATAGATGGGAAAACAGTAGCTGACTTTAATTTTTTGGGCTCCAAAATCACTGCAGGTGGTGATTGCAGCCATGAAATTAAAAGATGCTTGCTCCTTGAAAGGAAAGGTATGACTAACCTAGACAGCATGTTAAAAAACAAAGACATCACTTTGTCAATAAAGGACCATCTAGTCAAGGCTATTGTTCTTCCAGTAGTTATGTATGGATGTGAGAATTGGGCTATAAATAACGCTGAGTGCCAAAGAATTGATGCTTTTGAACTGTGGTGTTAGAGAAGACTCTTGAGAGGCCCTTGGACTATAAGGAGATCCAACCAGTCCATCCTAAAGGAGATCAGTCCTGGTATTTTTTTTCATCGGAAGGACTGATGCTGAAGCTGAAACTCCAATACTTTGGCCACCTGATGTGAAGAGCTGACTCATTCAAAAAGACCCTGATACTTGGAATGATTGAGGGAAGGAAGAGAAGAGGACCACAGAGGATGAGATGGTTGGATGGCATCACTGACTCCATGAACATGGGTTTGGATAGGCACCATGGACAGGGAGGCCTGGTGTGCTGCAATTCATAGGGTCACAAAGAGTCAGACACGACTGAGTGACTGAAATGAACTGAATGTACATGTTCCAATGATACTGTCTCAGTTCATCCCACCCTCGCCGTCTCCAACTGTGTCCATAACTCTGTTCCATGTATCTGCATCTGCATTGCTGCCTTGCAGATAGGATCTTCAGTAGCATTAGGTATGTATGCAGCATCATATATATATGAATATATGTATATATATATGTATATATGTGCATACATATATGTATGTATTTATGATATTTGTTTTTCTCTTTCTGATTTACTTCATTCTGTATAACAGGCTCTAGCTTCCTCCACTGTATTAGAACTGAGTCAAATGCATTCCTTTACCACTGAGTAATATTCCATTGTGTATATGTACCACAACTTCTTTATCCATTCTTCTGTTCTTGGACATCTATAGTGCTTTCATGGCCTAGCTATTGTAAATAATGCTGAAATGAACACTGGGATATATGTATCTTTTTCAATTATAGGTTCCTCATGGTATTGGGATTCTTAAAGTCATATGGTAGTTTCATCCCTAGTTTTTAAGGAATCTCCACATTGTTCTCCATAGTGGCTGTATCAACTTGCTTTCCCATTTAAAGGTTGTTGTGGAAAGCATAAAAAGACATTGGGATTTTTGGCCTCGGGAGGAGAAGAATTTAATCCAGGGCCAGAGATGAGGCTTAATCATTCAGAGCTTTTGTGTAATAAAGTTTTATTAAAGTATAAAGGAGATAGAGAAAGCTTATGACATAGGCATCAGAAGGGGGCGGAAAGAGTACCAGCTTGCTAATGTTAGCAATAAAATTATATACTCTCAAATTAGTTATTACAGTGAGTCAAAAGTATGTCTGGAGGTTGTAAAGACCTCACCAGACCTACTCTCATAATTTACATTTTAAGATAACAGAATTAGCCAGAAGGTTTTTACCAGAGACTGTCCTCGAGCAGGATATATTATTCTTATGTAATCCTAAGGAAGGTAGAGGGAAAAAAAGAGTTTGTCCTTGACAACTTGGAAAAAATGAACAAATTCTTAGAAAAGTACAACTTTCAAAAACTAAACTAGGAAGAGATAGATAATCTTAATAGACCCATAACAAGCACGGAAATTAAAACAGTAATCAGAAAATTTCCAACAAACAAAAGCCCAGGACCAGATGGCTTCACAACTGAATTTTACCAAAAAATTTAGAGGACAAATAACATCTATTCTACTCAAACTCTTCCAGAAAATTTCAGAGGAAGGCAAACTTCCAAACTCATTCTATGATGCCACCATCACCCTAATTCCAAAACCCGACAAAGATGCCAAAAAGAAAAGAAAACTATAGGCCAATATCACTGATGAACATAGATGCAAAAATCCTTAAAAAAATTCTAACAAATAGAATCCAACAACAGATTAAAAAGATCATACATCATGACCAAGTAGGCTTTATCCCAGGGATCAAGGATGCTTCAATATCCACAAATCAATCAATGTAATACACCACATTGACAAATTGAAAAAAAACCACATGATTGTCTCAATAGATGCAGAGAAAGCCTTTGACAAAATTCAACATCCATTTATGATAAAAACCCTCCAAAAAGCAGGAATAGAAGGAACATACCTCAACATAATAAAAGCTATCTATGACAGACCCACAGCAAACATTATCCTGAATGGTAAAAAATTGAAAGCATTTCCCCTGAAGTCAGGAACAAGACAAGGGTGACCACTCTCACCACTACTATTCAACATAGTTTTGGAACTCTTGGCCACAGAAATCAGAGCAGAAAAAGAAATAAAAGGAATCCAGATTGGAAAAGAAGAAAGAAAACTCTCTCTGTTTGCAGATGACATGATCCTCTACATAGAAAACCCTAAAGACACTACAAAAAATTACTAGAGTTAATCAATGAATATAGTAAAGTTTCAGGATGTAAAATCAACATGCAGAAATCCCTTGTATTCCTATACACTAACAATGAGAAAACAGAAAGAGAAATTAAGGAAACAATTACATTCACCATCGAAACAAAAAGAATAAAATACTTACGAGTATATCTACCTAAAGAAACAAAAGACCTATATATAGAAAACTATAAAACACTGATGAAAGAAATCAAAGAGGACACAAATAGATGGAGAAATATACAGTGTTCATGGATCAGAAGAGTCAATATAGTGAAAATGAGTATACTACCCTGAGCAATCAATAGACTCAGTGCAATTCCTATCAAGCTACCAGGGGTCTATTTCACAGAACTAGAACAAACAATTTCACAATTTGTATGGAAATGCCAAAAACCTCGAATAGCCAAAGCAATCTTGAGAAAGAAGAATGGAACTGGAAGAATCAACCTGCCTGACTTTAGGCTATACTGCAAAGTCACAGTCATCAAGAAAGTATGGTACTGACACAAAGACAGAAATATACATCAATGGAACAAAATAGAAAGCCCAGAGATAAATCCACACACCTATGGACACCTTATCTTTGACAAAGGAGGCAAGAATATACAATGGAGAAAACACAATCTCTTTAACAAGTGGTGCTGGGAAAATTGGACAGCCTCTTGTAAAAGAATGAAACTAGAATACTTTCTAACACCTTACACAAAAATAAACTCAAAATGGATCAAGATCTAAACATAAAACCAGAAACTATAAAACTCCTAGAGGAAAACATAGGCAAAACACTCTCCGACATAAACCAAAGCAGGATCCTCTATGAACCACCTCCCAGAATATTGGAAATAAAAGCAAAAATAAACATATGGGACTTAATTAAAATTAAAAGCTCTGCACAACGAAGGAAACTAAAAGCAAGGTGAAAAGGCAGCCTTCAGAATGGGAGAAAATAATAGCAAACGAAGCAATGGACAAACAATTAATTTCAAAAATATACAAGCAACTCCTGCAGCTCAATTCCAGAAAAATAAATGATCCAATCAAAAAATGGGCCAAAGAACTAAACAGACATTTCTCCAAAGAAGACATAAAAATGGCTAACGAACACATGAAAAGATGCTCAATATCACACATTATCAGAGAAATGCAAATCAAAACCACAGTGAGGTACCATTTCACACCAGTCAGAATGGCTGCCATCCAAAAGTCTATAAGCAATAAATGCTGGAGCGGATGTGGAGAAAAGGGAACCCTCATACACTCCTTGTGGGAATGCAAACTAGTACAGTCACTATGGAGAACAGTGTGGAGATTCCTTAAAAAACTGGAAATAGAACTGCCATATGACCCAGCAATCCCACTGCTGGACATACACACCAAGGAAAACAGAATTGAAAGAGACATGTGTACCCCCAATGTTCATTGCCACATTGTTTACAATAGCCAGGACATGGAAGCAACCTAGATATCCATCAACAGACGAAAGGATAAGAAAGCTGTGGTACATATACACAATGGAATATTACTCAGCCATTAAAAAGAATTCATTTGAATCCGTTCTACTGAGGTGGACGAAACTGGAGCCTATTATACAGAGTGAAGTAAGCAGAAAGAAAAACAACAATACAGTATACTAATGCATATATTTGGAATTTAGAAAGATGGTGATGATAACCCTGTATGCAAGACAGCAAAAGAGACGCAGATGTATAGAGCATTCTTTTGGACTCTGTGGATGAGGGCAAGGGTGGGATGATATGGGAGAATGGAAACATTACATTGAAAATTTACATTGAAACATGTAAATTATCATATGTGAAATCAATCGCCAGCCCAGGTTTGATGCATGATACAGGGTGCTCAGGGCTGGTGCACTGGATGACCCAAAGAGATGGATTTGGCAGTGAGGTGGGAGGGGGGTTCTGGAAGGGGAATACACATATACCCATGGCAGATTCATGTCAATGTATGGCAAAATCAACACAATAATGTAAAGAAAATAAATAAATGAAATAATAATAATAAAAGAATTCCAGACCCCTCTCCCCTTGGGGACCCTTAGATGTCTTATCAACCTGCCTAGGAAATGACTCTTTCACTGTCAATAATGCAAGAGGGTTCTCTTTTCCTCTACACCCTCTCCAGCACTTATTGTTTATAGATTTTTTTGATGGTGACCATTCTGACCTTTGTGAAGTGATACCTCACTGTAGTTTTTATTTGCATTGTTCTAGTAATGAGCGATGCTGAGCACCTTTTTCATGTGTTTACTAGCCATCTGTATGTCTTCTTTGGAGAAATGGCTTTTTAGGATGTCTGCCTACTTTTTGATTGGGTTATTTGCTTTTCTGATATTGAACAGCTTGTACAGTTTAGAGATTAACACATTGTCATTTGTTTTGTTTACTTTGTTTTGACCATTCTGAGCATCATCTTCTCACCTTGCTTTTATTTATTTATTTTTTTATTTTTTTTATTATTGTTTTTGCCATACATTGTCATGATATCACCATGGGTTTACATATGCTTCCCCTCCGGGTCCCCCCTCCCTCCTCCCTCCCCCCCGGGAAATCTCGCTGCACCAGTCCCAAGCATCAATCCTGGGCTGGCGATTGATTAGACACATGACAATTAACATGCTTCAATGCCCTTCTCCCATCTCATCCCACCCTTACCCTCATCCACAAAGTCCACATATACACCGAGGAAACCAGAATTGAAAGAGCCACGTGCACCCCAATGTTCATCGCTGCATTGTTTACAATAGCCAGGACATGGAAGCAACCTAGATGCCCATCAACTGACGAATGGATAAGAAAGCTGTGGTATATATACACAATGGAATATTACTCACCTTGCTTTTAATTTCTTTCACTGTGCAAAAGCTTTTAAGTTTAATTAGATCTCATTTATTTTGGTTTTATTTCCATTGCTCTAGGAGGTGGGTCATAGAGGATCTTGCTGTGATTTATGTCAAAGAGTGTTCTGCCTGTGTTTTCCTTTAAGAGTTTTTATAGTTTCTGCTCTTACATTTAGGTATTTAATCCATTTTTATTTTATTTTTGTGTATTGTGTTAGAAAGTGTTCTGATTTAATTCTATTACATTTCACTATCCAATTTTTCTGGCACCACTTATTGAAGATACTACCTTCTCTCTGCTATATATTCTTGCCTCCTTTGTCAAAGATAAGGTGCCTATAGATATGTGAGTTTATCTCTGGGCTTTCTATTGTTCAGTTAGTCTATATTTCTGTTTTGTTCCAGTACCATACTTTTGTGATGACTGTAGATTTATAGTATAGTCAGGCAGTTTGATTCTCAAATTCCATTATTCTTTCTCAAGATTGATTTGGATATTTGGGGTCTTTTGTATTTCCATACAAATTGTGAAATGTTTTGTTCTGGTCTGTGAAGAATACCATGATTAGTTTGATACAGACTGCATTGAATCCATAGATTGCTTTGTGTAGTATAGTCATTTTTAGAATATTGATTATTCCAATCCATGAACATGATGTATCTCTCCATCTTTTTGTGTAATTTTTATTTCTTTCTTCGGTGTCTTATAGTTTTCTGTATATAGGTATTTTGTCTCTTCAGATAGATTTATTCCCAGGTATTTTATTGTTTTGTTGCAATTAGTGGAATTGTTTCCTTAATGTAACTTTCTGATTTTTCATTGTTAGTGTGTAAGAATGCAAGGGGTTTCTGTGTATTAATTTTATATCCTGTGACTTTTCTATATCCATTGATTAGCTCTAGTCATTTTCTGGTGGCCTCTTTAGGGTTTTCTATGTAGAGAGTTATGTCATCTGCACACCGTGAGAGTTGTGCTTCTTCTTTTCCATTCTGGTTTCTTTTATGGGCTTCCCTGATAGCTCAGTTGGTAAAGAATCCTCCTGCAATGCAGGTGACCCCAATTCAATTCCTGGGTCGGGAAAATCTGCTGGAGAAAGAATAGGCTACCCACTCCAGTATTCTTGGACTTCCCTTGTATCTCAGCTGATAAAGAATCAGCCTGCAATGTGGGAGACCTGGGTTCCACTCCTGGGTTGGGAAGACCTCATGGAGAAGGGAAAGGCTACCCACTCTAGTATTCTGGCTTGGAGAATTTCATGGACTATATACAGTCTATGGAGTCACAGAGTTGGACATGACTGAGCAACTTTAACTTTCAAGGATTCCTATTATTTCTTTTTTCATCTCTTATTGCTGTAGTTAGGACTTCCAAAACTATGTTGAGTAATAGTGATGAGCATATTAACACTTGTCTTATTCCTGATCTTAGAGGAGATGCTCTATTTTTCAGTGTTGATAATAATGTTTGCTGTGGGTATGTGATATATATGGCCTTGATTATGTTGAGATATGTTCCTTCTATGTGAACTTTCTGGAGAGTTTTTAATCCTAAATGGGCATTGAATTTTGCAAAATGCTTTCTCTGAATCTATTAGAAGTATCATATGATTTTTCATCTTTCAATTTTTTAATATGATGTATCACATTGACTGATTCGCCCATATTGTCGAATACTTGTGTCATTGTTATAAAGCCCATTTGATCATGATGTATGATCCTTTTCATGTGTTACTGGATTCTGTTTGCTACAATTTTGTTGAGGATTTTTGCATCCATGTTCATCAGTGATATCGACCTCTAATTTTCTTTGTGTGTGGGGGGCAATGTTGTTTAATGGTGGCCTCATAGAATGAGTTTGGGAGTTTTCATTCTCTGCAATTTTCTGAAAGAATCTGAGGAAGATAGGTGTTAGCTCTTCTCTAAGCCTTTGGTAGAACACCTGTGAAGGAATCTGGCCCTGGGCTTTTGTTTGTTGGAAGATTTTTTATTACAGTTTTGATTTCTTGTGCTAATGATTGATCTGTTCATATTTTCTATTTCTGCCTTGTTCATTACCGGAAGGTTGAGCTTCTCTAACAATTTGTCCATTTCTTCTAGGTTGTCCATTTTATTGGCATACACTAGCTCATAGTAAACTTTTGGGATCCTTTGTATTTCTGTGTTCTATGTTGTAAATTATTTTTCATTTCTATTTTTTTATTTGAGTCTTCCTTTTTTTGGCTTGAGTCTGGCTAATGGTTTGTCAATTTTGTTTATCTTCTCAAAAAGCCACCTTTTACTTTCATTGATCTTGCTATTGTCTCCTTCATTTCTTTTTTTTAAATCCATACAATGATTTATTGTTTATTTACTTATTTTTTTTGAATTCTATCTGAGAATCTTTTTTTTTTCTTTTTTGCCATACATTGACATGAATCCACCATGGGTATACATATGTTCCCCTTCCAGAACCCTCCCTCCCGATTCCATCCCTCTGGGTCATCCCAGTGCACCAACCCTGAACACCTGTATCATGCATCAAACCTGGGCTGGCGATTGATTTCATATATGATAATTTACATGTTTCAATGCCATTCTCCCATATCATCCAACCCTTGCCCTCTCCCATAGAGTCCAAAAGACTGTTCTATACATCTACATGCTAGGCGTACACACCGAGGAAACCAGAATTGAAAGAGACATGTGTACCTCAGTGATCATCGCCACACTGTTTATAATAGCCAGGACATGGAAGCAACCTAGATGTCTATCAGCATAAGAATGGATAAGGAAGCTGTGATACATATACACAATGGAATATTACTCAGCAATTAAAAAGAATACATTTGATAATTAACATGTTTCAGTGCCAGCAAAACCAACACAATAATGTAAAGACAATTTTTAAAAAATAATTAATTAATTAAAATAAATAAATAAATAAAAGAATACATTTGAATCAGTTCTAATGAGGTGGACAAAACTGGAGCCTATTATACAGAGTGAAGTAAGCCAGAAGGGAAAACAACAATACAGTATACTAATGCATATATATGGAATTTAGAAAGATGGTAATGATAATCCTTCATTTATTTTTCATTTATTTCTACTCTGGTTTATATGATTTCTTTGCTTCTACTAACTTTAGATTGTTTCCTGCTGTTCTTCTTTTTCTAGTTGCTTTAGGTATAAGATTAGGTTGTTTGTTTGATGTTTCTCTTGTTTCTTGAAGTAGGCTTGTACTTCTATAAACTTCCCTCTTAGCACTGCTTTGATTGCATTCCATGGGTTTTACATTGTTATGTTTTCATTGTCATTTGTTTCGAGGCATACTTTTATTTCCTTTTTTATTTCTTCAGTGATCTGTTGGTTATTCAGAAGGTTATTGTTTATCCTCCATATGTTTGTGTTCTTAAATTATTTTTTTCTGTACTTGACCTAATCTTATAGTATTGTGGTCAGAAAAAATGCTTGAAATGATTTCAATTTTTAAAAATTTACCAAGACTTGATTTGTGGCCTAAGATGTGATATCTTCTGCAGAATGTTACATGTGAACTTGAGAAAAAAATGAAATCTATTGTTTTTGGATTAAATGCCCTGTAGATATGACATAGGTCCAACTGGCCCAATGCACTGTTTAAAGCTTGTGTTTCCTTATTAATTTTCTGTCTGGATGATCTGTCCACTCTGTGAGTAGGGTATTAAAATTCTCCATTATGATCATGTTACTGTCAATTTTCTCTTTCATAGTAGTTAGCATATGCCTTATGTATTGAGGTGTCCCTATGGTGGGTGCATATGTATTTGTAATTGTTATATATTCTTCTTGGATTCATCCTTTGACCACTGTGTAGTGTCCTTCCTTGTCTTTTATAATGGTAATTATTTTAAAGTCTATTTTATTTCATATGAGTGTTGCTACTTTCACTTTCGTTTGATCTTCCATTTGCATGGAATATTCACCCCTCAATTTCAGTCTGTGTGCCTTAGGTCTGAGGTGGATCTCTTGTTATTATTGTTGTTTAGTCACTCAGTCATTTTTGACTCTTTGCAACTCTGTGGACTGCACCACATCACGCTTCCCTGTCTTTCACTATCTCCTGGGGTTTGCTCATTTAGTTTGCTCGTTTCCTTTAGGATCAATTGGTTGGTCTCCTTGCAGTCTGAGACTCTCAAAAGTCTTCTCCAGTACCACATTTTGAAAGTGTTAGTTCTTCAGCATTCACCCTTCTTTATGGTCCAACTCTCACATTTGTAGATAACTACTGGAAGTTGGGCTGTACAGACTTTGTCAGCAAAGTGATGTCTCTGCTTTTTAATATGCTATCTAGGTTTGTCATAGCTTTCCTTCCAAGGAGCAAGAGTCATTTAATTTCATCCCTGCAGCCACCATCCATAGTGATTTTGAAGCCCAAGGAAATAAACTGTGTCACTACTTTCCCCTTTCATTTACCATGAAGTGATGGGACAAGATGCCTTGATCTTGATTTTCTGAATGTTGAGTTTCAAGGCAACTTTTCCCCTCTCTGCTAATCCTCATCAAAAGGCTCTTTAGTTCCTCTTCACTTTCTGCCATTAAAGTGGTATCATATGCATATCTGAGGTTGTTGATAACTCTCCCAGCTTTCTTAATTCCAGCTTGTGATTCATCCATCCCAGCATTTTGCATTATGTACCCTGCATATGAGTTAGATAAGCAAGGTGACAATATACAGCCTTGCTGTACTCCTATCCCAATTTTGAAACAGACAGTTGTTCCATGTCCGTTAATAACTGTTGCTTATTGATCTGCATATAGGCTTCTCAGGAGACAGGTGAGGTGGTCTGGTACTTCCATCCATTTAAGAATTTTTCAGTTTATTGTGACCCACACAGGCAAAGTTTTGAACATGTTCAACAAAGCAGATGTAGATATTTTTCTGGAATTCTGTTGCTTTTTCCATGATCCAACAAATGTTGGCAATTTGATCTCTTGTTCCTCTGCTTCTTCTAAACCCAGTTTGTACATCTGGAAGTACTTCAACATACTGCTGAAGCCTAGCTTGAAGGATTTTGAACTTAACTTCGCTAGCTAGCATGTGAAATGAGCACAATTGTATGGTAGTTTGAACATTTTTTGGCATTGCCCTTCTTTGGGAATGGAATGTAAATTGACCTTTCTCAATCCTGTCACCACTACTGTTTTCCAAATTTGCTGATATATTGAGCGCAACACTTTCATAACATCATCTTTTAGGATTTTAAATAGCTTAGCTGGAATTCCATCACCTCCACTACCTTTATTCATAGTAATGCTTCATGAGGTCCACGTTGTAAAAAAATGAGTACGAGTACGAAATGCAAAATAAAAATGAATTGCATGATGCATATCAAATAGTAGGATTTTTTAACATAAAAATCACAAGAGCCATATGTTTACCTTTTTGTGTTTTTAGCCTTGTGATTTTTTTTTGGATAGTTACCTAATTTGTGGGCAAGGAAAATAATTCAGGATGATGACTATGTTTGTTTATTTCATGAAATTTTCATGATCAATTCATATGTTATTGTTCAGCACAACTGGACTAAATAGATACAGGTGTGATAAAATATATAAATAAATATTTCAACAATTATGTTTTATAGTACATCTACTTAAAATAGTGTTACAAACCTTTCTTTTGTAACTTGAAACCATAAAGCTAATCTAAATTAAGGTAAATATTACATATTCATTAACATCTAGATCATTTACAGATAGAATAAAATACAGAAACATTAATTGCCGAACAAAACTTTGTTGACTTTTGGCACATTTTAGCATATAGTGTAGAGAAGCTAAATACATTTGGAGTCGATTTTCAAACATGAGAAAAAGCACATGCATCTAGAAATTTATGAAATCATTTATTCATAAATTTGCTGCAGAATTATCACATGTACCAGACAGTTAATAATTACTTCCTAATTTTCTCTGTAAAAAAAAGATGTCTGATGGTTAAAAAGTTTATTCAAGATTTATAAATGATACTACCAGGTAGAATAAGGTAAAAAGAATAACAAGGAAAAGAATATATGTATTTTTTAAATAGAGGTATATCTGATTTATAATATTGTGCTAGTTTTAGACATACAGCAAAGTGACTTAGCTGTATGTACACGTGTGTGTGTTTATATATTATTTTCAAAATTCTTTTTCATTATGGAGTATTGCAGGGTATTGTATATAATTTCCTGTGAGAAAGAGTAAATCATTGTTATTTATCTATTTTCTATCTGGTAGTGTATGTCTATTAATCCTGTACTCCTAATTTATCCCTTCTCCCACTTCTGCTTTTGTAGCTGTGTTTTTTCTGTATGTAAGACATGTTTATGACAGTGAAAGTTAAGAAGGATATATTTTCATTGAGGTTAAAGGAGAGTAATTTTTCTGGAAGGAGAATGATTTATTGTTTCAGAAGGACAAGACAAAATTAAATGGATTATTTTTAATTTGTAGATGGTTTATGGGAAAGGAATTTTGGAAAATGAATCATCTTGTGTGGTCAAAACTGGCTAAGACTGGAAGAATTTTACAAGGTTTATAAAACTCTGTCTTAGAATTAGTAATACAATGATGAAAAACTAGAATTTGGTTCTCTTTCTCTCCTAAAACAAACAAAAAAGAACATTACCTACATCAGTAGTATGAATTCTAAGAAAGTCTGTGCCTTACCTATTTTTTGCCAAGAAAACCAATATTTTGTATATGAAAATAATTTTATGTGCTTCAGATTGTCTTTATCACCTCTTTGGTTACTTAAGTAAACTGAGTTCTCATAATTAAAACAGATTTTTTACAGCTATAAAGTTTTATATATTTTGCTGTGAAAGATTTTAATTGTCACTAGGGATAAACATATTGTTTCACAGTGACTGGTGACCCTATTTAGAAGTTTTCAACTTCTTGACATTTTTACAATTTCCCAAAATCAAATTTTAAATGGAGTCTTTTTGACCTCAGACTAACTTTGAGAATGTACGAAAAGCCCTCTGGAAAATCTTAAAGTATTTATATCTTATCTTGTAAAAGATGCCAACGTAATTTGGTTCATTTTTTGTATGTTAAATTATGTAGACTACATTGTCAAATCAGAAATTATAAACTTTTCAATATTTTTTGTCAGAATACTATGCTACAATGTTTCATGCCACAGAAATAGCCAATATCCCTTATCAAGTAAACTATATTAGAACTTTAACCATGGTCATTCTTTTTGAAAGTTTGCTTTTTAAAAAATGTGTATTTTCTGAACTAAAATAAATTTCCCTCAAACTTTTCTTAAAGGTATAGCAATTTGGTAAAATATCCTTGTGTAATGCAGTTGTTTTTTTATCTCTATCCCTCCAGATTCTGATTCTTTTATTTATGGCACTGCAGTAATTTTCATATGTCCAATAAAAATTCCTTTTAATTGCAACAGGACATAGTTGGAAACATTGGAATTTTATATTTGAGAATGATATGCATCAAATCAGATATGGTCTGAGAGCTTTAAGGAACTAAGATTGACTTAAGAAGCTAGTAGTTGAAAGTCCCCCTTTGAACCCTTTTATTTGGCCTGAGAAGAAGAAAAATATAAAGAAGAATGTCAGTTGATGATTGTAAGGTTAAGATAGTGATGCAGATGCTGTACCAGATGTAGTTTTATTTGTATAATAAATTCACACATTCTCTGATATCTAGCATATAGCTATTGACCTGACAAATAGCTAGCCTCACCATACTGTCCACTAGGAGCAGTTTCCTTGGATGTGGCAAGGTCAGAAATACACCTTCATTGTCAGAACTTAGGAATATATCAACTCTCTAGTCTTGTGTCACAGTTTGCAGAGATGTTCATCACTTCTCTCTTCCACAAGATGTCACAATTCCATTGATGCATGTCATTATGACACTATGCTGATTGGACCTACAAAGGGGAATAGCAACTAAACTTAATAATAATACATTTGCATATCAGAGGATGGAGAATAAATTCAACTAAAATTCAGGGAACAACTTCAGTGACATTTCTAGGAATCCAAAAGTGTGGGGCATGTCCATAAATCCCTTTTAAGGTGAAGAGTCAATTGTTGTATCTGGTCCACCCCAAAACTAGGAGGCACAACACCTAGTGGGAGTTTTGTGTTTTGGAGGCAACATGTTTCTTGTGTGAAAGTGTTTGTCCCATGTATCACGTGATTAAAAAGATACTGGTTTTGAGTGGGACTCAGACAGGAGAATTTGAACAAACTCCAGGAGATAGTGAAGGACAGGGGATTGTGGTATGCTGCCGTCCATGGGGTCGCAAAGAGGTGGACGTGACATAGTGACTGAACAACAACAAACAAGAGAAGGCTCTCTTAACAGGTCCAGTATCCTGTCCAAACCACTCTGCCACGTGGACCTCATAATCCAGCAACTTCAGTGGTTCTTAAAGTTTCATTTTTTCACAAGGATGCTATTTGAAGGCATTGGCAGCTCCCAGAGGTATATCTCAGAACAGGTCTTTAGGATTTTATTTTTTTTTTACTTACTTTATTTATTTATTTTTAATTTATTTATTTTAATTTTCTTTACATTATCATATTGGTTTTGCCATACATTGACATGAATCTGCAATGGGTATACATGTGTTCCCCTGGTCTTTAGGATTTTAGAGCAAAGTCCTGTTCTAATTCTCCAACTAATAAATTTGGGTTTTTCAAGGACTGCCAGAATATGCAAGATAGAATTCACAAATGCATATTATAGTTTTTCATTGAAACATAGCTTTTACCTCTGTTGTAACCATCTCTTCTGCAAGAATCATAGACTAATTTGTTTGCAGAATCAAGTCCAGTCTTATTAAAAATGGTCGATTGTTTGCATAAGTACAGCAAGATTAGTGATTGACCACAAGGTGTCTTGAGTTTGCTGGAACTTTTCATAAAGGAATCTCAGACTGGACTTTTAAAAGCCTGTGGAGACTGTGAAGCCAATCCAAGAATTTGCCAATAGATTTTCACCTGTAATATGTAATAGATTTAGGTGAATTTCTTTATTATATATATTCCCCAAAATACCCTGAGGTCCCAGACCTGCTATAAAGTGCCCTTTTTTAATGACATATAATTTAGGGAACACTGTAAGCCAAGTACGGGTCAGATTTTCCAAGGGGAACTTCTAAAATGTGTCCTTAAATTCAGCCTTAGTTCTTTAAAGCCCTTAGGTGATATCTGATTTGATGTACATTATATTCAAAGCCTTAGTATTATAACCAATGTTTCCAAATGTGTCCTATTGCAAGAAGAAATTGTCATTGAACTTATGCAAATAATTATATTACCATAAATATAAAAATACTCATTTAGATTTTAGAATTTTGTAAATAGAGATAAAAAGTAAGCATTCTATCTTTGTACACAAAGCTATAATTTACCAAATTGCAGAAAGTTACATGTATTAATAGCTTAAGAGAAAAAGATATTTTTCAATCTCAGAAACAAAACTTTAAAGAGGAAGTTTTCTCCCCAAATGTCCAAAACATTATAAATTTCCTTGTAAATTCATTCATTCACATGGAATTAATTCTTATTTTGTGTGGTGTTTTGCAGTTTTAGTCTTCATTAATGTCTTCATGCTTCCTGGATATTATTATTCAGTCCAGTGGCATGCATTCAGATTTGGTCACAGTAGGCCAACATGGAGGATTCTTGACTATAGTTAACCTTAAAAACTTTTACAAAAGAATCAAAACAAAACATTGACTATGTGTGACCATTAAGTGACTTAAAATGGCCATGATTAAATTTCTTATGTGAGCTCATTGTATAAAGAAAACTAGTTACTTATGCAGCATGCAGTATTTTAACATAACTGGACAATGAGTGTTTTGACAGATTTCTATGAAATTCATACAATTTCTGGAATACCTGTATCAGAAACATTTATCCACTTCATATAACCTAAGAAGTTTATTATCTCTACTATATGGTAGCATTTCCCACATAATTTAAAATACTAACTAACCAAATTATTTTAACATCTCCATTTTACAAAATAAGAAAAAAATCCTTTGAGACTTTCCAGTGGCACTCTGGGGAAACTCGAATCAGTTTGAAGTAAAAAGTCTCCCTTTTAATATTGATTTTGAGAAACTCAATAATATCAGAAGGTTTGAACACTTCATAAAATAGTATCACAGGAAACTGTGTAAGTGCACTTAGTTACATATTTAACCAAAGTGACAAATAACCAGAGGAAATGCAAGAAATGACATAGCTGTAAAAAAAATGTAGCTCTCTAAATGTTAAGAAAGTTCTATTTTCTTAAGCAATCAAAGGAATGATAAAGACAATATGAAGGAGACAAAATAAATTTAAGACACAAACTCTTGATTTGCCAGGCAGAATACATAAAAGGTAAAAGAGAACATTTTTTTTTATTTCTTCTTAAATGTAGACCTGAAATGTAAGAAAACTTCGTTTCTGTAACAAAACTAAATTCTGATTCCACATCAAAGTAGTATTATTCTTAAGGCTAAGTTTAAAAAAAAATAAATCCATTCATCATTAGCCAGATTTGATCACAGATTATAAAATTTCTTTTCAGGATTTTTCCCACAGTCTTTCTACAACATTTTAAAAATACCCATTCCATTTTAGTCTTTGGTGTTCCTCTTTCATATTGTGGAATATTAACTAGTCACTCTACTTTAGGATAAAATATTTTCCTTAATGAAAACATATCCTTCATCTCTCTTCTTGTCAAAAACAAATCTTGCTTTCCATGCCTACAGAGTTTTGGTTTTTCTTTACGATATTAGTCCAATAGTTTCATTTATATATGTTGAGACTTTCTCAACACTGATCATGTCCTTTTACATAGAGAATTAGGAAGTAAATAATTGTTAACTTTGGCCAAATAGTCTCATTCTGTAGCAAATTTGTATCATTTCATAATTTTCTAGAGGCATATGCTCTTTTGCAAAAGTAACTAATTTTTGATTTTAAAAAGTTTAGCTTAGTTTGCGTTCCCACTAACAGTGTAAGAGGGTGTACAGCCACTATGGAGAACGGTGTGGATATTCCTTAAAAAACTGGAAATAGAACTGCCATATGACCCAGCAATCCCATTACTGGGCATACACACTGAGGAAACCAGAATTGAAAGAGGCACGTGTACCCCAATGTTCATCACAGCACTGTTTATAATAGCCAGGACCTGGAAGCAACCTAGTTGTCCCATCAGCAAATGAATGGATAAGAAAGCTGTGGTACATATACACAATGGAATATTACTCAGCCATTAAAAAGAATACATAGAATCAGCTCTAATGACATGGATGAAACTGGAGCCTATTATACAGAGTGAAGTAATCCAGAAAGAAAAACACCAACACAGTATACTAATGCATATATATGGAATTTAGAAAGATGGTAATGATAACTCTGTGTGCGAGACAGCAAAAGAGATGCAGATGTGTAGAACAGTCTTTTGGACTTTGTGGGAGAGGGCAAGGGTGGGATGATTTGGGAGAATGGCATCGAAACATGTATATTATCATACGTGAAATGAGTCACCAGTCCAGGTTCCATGCATGAGACAGGGTGCTCGGGGCTGGTGCACTGGGATGACCCAGAGGGATGGAATGGGGAGGGAGGAGGGAGTGGGGTTCAGGATGAGGAACACATGTACACCCATGGCTGATTCATGTCAATGTCTGGCAAAACCAATACAATATTGTAATTAGCCTCTAATTAAAACAAAGAAATTTGTATTTTTTAAAAAATAAATAAATAAATAAAGTTTGGCTTATATACTCAGGAAATCATCACTGCTCTCAAGGCAATGACTATCCTATTAATATTCTCCTCCCCTGAAAAGTTTCACTGTGACACTTGACAATCCCTCCTCTTTGTCCTTCTCTGATATCTCATCCCCAAGTAAACACTGATATACTTTCCATCACTGTAGATTTTTGCATTTTCTAAAGTTATATCAATAGGATCACACACTGTGTACTTTCTTGTATGCTTGATACATAGCATTGATAGCATACAGTGAATGATGTTGGATTCATGACCTCCGAAGAAGGGACCAGGACCAGGGACCAGGCTTGATCACTCAAGAGCTTTTGTGTGCCAGTTTTATTAAAGTAAGAAAAGGGACAGAGAGAGCTTCTGACACAGACATCAGAAGGTGGACAGAGAGTGTCCCTCTCACTAGTGTTAGCAAGGGAGTTATATAATTTTTAATAAGTTATTACAATAAATCAAAAGAATGTCTCAAGGTTGTAAAGATCTTACTAGACTCACTCCCATAGTTTACATTTTAAGATAACAGGATTACCAAGAAGGTTTTTGGGAAGGAGAAACTGTCCTCAAGCAGGATACATTGTTGTTGTATAATCTTTAGTACAGAGTTTAAACTGAGTTTTTTGATGTGTAATCATCAGTTCTGGGCTTAAAAAAAATGCTTTATGTGACCAAGACTAAGGAATTTAGAGAGAGAAAAAAAAGATGTTTATCCTTTTCTTTTCCTTGGGAATTCGAGACCCCTTTCTCCTCCTTGGTGATCCTGGACTTATCAGCCTGCCTAGGAACTGACTCTCTCAGCATAGCCATTCATTTAGCATAACCATTCTGAGATTCTTCCATCCATATCACTTTCTCAAAGTCACGTTTTTCTTTCTTAAATTTTATGAGGTATAGTTGATTTGCAATGATGTTTCACTTTTAGATATACAGCACAGCAAAACAGTTATACAAGTTAATATATCCACTCTTTTTAATTAAAGATTCATTTCCGATATTGGCCATTAAAGAATATTGGGTAAAGTTCCCTGTGCTATGCAGCAGGCTCTTGTTAGTTATTTATTTTATATATAATACTGTATTTATGTCAATCCTAATCTCCCAATTAGTTCCCTTTTTGTCCTGTGATGGCCATAAATTTGTTTTCTACATCTTTGACTCTGCTTTGTAAAAAGTTAATTTGAACATTTTTCTAAGATGCCACATATAAGGAATATCATATGATATATGTCTTTCTGTGTCTGACTTATTTCACTCAGTATGACAATCTCTAGGTCTATCTGTGTTGCTTCAAATGGCATTATTTAGTTCTTCTTTATGGCTCAGTAATTTTTCATTGTAAATACATGCCACATTTTTTTTACCAATTCTTCTGTTTGTTTTTTTAAATTATTGGAGTATAGTTCCTTTACAATGTTGTGTTAATTTCTGCTGTAGAAAAAAGTGAATCAGATATGCTATCAATATATCACCTCTTTTTTGAATTTCCTTTCCACTTAGGTCACCAATTAATATTGAATAGAATTCTCTGTTTCTGTGTCTCTATGTCTGCTCTGCATATAAGCTCATTTACACCATTTTTTCCCATATTCCACATCTATGTGTTAACATATGTGCTTTTCTCTTTCTGAGTTATTTTGCTGTGTATGATACTCTCTATGTTCATCCATATGTCTATGAATGACCAAGTTCCATTCTTTTTTTTTAAGTAAACACCAAATAGTTTTTTTTCCTCCCTTTTATTGTTTTTGTCATACAATGTCATGATATCACCATGGGTTTACATATGCTCCCCCTCCAGAAACCCCTCCCTCCTCCCTCCCCCCCAGGAAATCTCGATGCACCAGCCCCGAGAATCAATCCTGGGCTGGCGATTGATTAGACATATGATAATTATCATGTTTCAATGCCATTCTCCCATATCATCCCACCCTTTCCCTCATTCACAGAGTCCACGAGTCTGTTCTATACATCTGCGTTCCTTTTGCTGTCTCGCATGTTGGGTTCTTGTTACTGTCTTTCTAAATTCCATATATATGTGTTAATATACTGTATTGTTGTTTCTGCTTCTGGCTTACTTCACTCTGGATAATGGGCTCCAGTTGGGTCCATCTGAGTAGAACTGATTCAAATGAATTTTTTTTAATGCTGAGTAAAATTCCATTGTGTATATGTACCACAGCTTTCTTATCCATTCATCAGTTGATGGGCATCTAGGTTGCTTCCATGTCCTGGCTATTGTAAACAATGCAGCGATGAATATTTGGGTACAGGTGCTCTTTCAATTCTGCTTTCCTCGGTGTATATGCCCAGCAGTGGGATTGCTGGGTCATATGGCAGGACTATTTGCAGCTTTTTAAGGAACCTCCACACTGTTTTCCATAGTGACTGTACTAGTTTACATTCCACTCTCCATTCTTTTTTATAGTTTAGTAGTATCCCATTATATACATATAGAACATCGCCTTTATCCATTCCTCTGTTGATGGACGTCTCAATCTTTTCCTTGCCCTGGCTATTGTAAATAGTGTTACAGTGAACACTGGATTGCATGAGTCTTTTTGAATTGTGATTTTCTCTGCGTATAGAATCAGTACTGGGGTTACTGGGTCACATGGTCGTCCTTCTACTAGCTATATTGTTGTTGCTTAGTCACTAACTCTTTTGTGATACCGTAAACTGTAGCCTGCCAGGCTTCTCTGTCTACGGGATTCCTTAGGCAAGAATGTTGCAGTAGGTTGCCATTTCCTTCTCCAGGCAATCTTCCCAATCCAGGGAACCTGCATCTCCTGTATTGCAGGCAGATTATTCACCACTGAGCCACCTGGGAAGCCATGAAGACAAAAGCATATTTCAAAAAAAAATCACCCCAATATTTCTCATGGATTATTTTTGTTTCTTGAAGTAGGACTGTATTGCTATAAATGTCCCTATTATAACTACTTTTGTTATGTCCATAGGTTTTGGATCATTGTGTTTTCATTCTCATTTTCTTCTAGACTCTTTTTATCTCCTCTTTGATTTCTTGATTATTTGGTAGCATACTGTTTATCCTCTGTGTGTGTTTTTTTTATAGTTTTTTCCCCTTGTAATTGATTTCTGATCTCATTTGGTAGTAATCAAAAAAGATTTGCTTGATAAAATTTAAATTTTATTAAATTTACTGTGGCTTGTTTTGTGACCCAAGATGTACTCTATACTGGAGAATGTTCCACATGCATTTGAGAAGAAAATGTATTCTGCTGCTTTTAGATGGCGTGTTCTATAAATATCAGTTAAGTTTCTCTGGTCTATTGTGTTATTTAAGGCCTCCACTTGCATATTAATTTTCTGTCTGAATGATCTGTCCATTGGTATAAGTGGAAAATTGAAATCTCCTACTATTAGTGTATTATTGTTCACTTTCCCCTTTTAGGGATGTTAGTATTTGCCTTATGTATTGAGGTACTAATATGTTGGATGCATATATGTTTACAGTTGTTATATCTTCTTGGATTGATCTTTGGTTTATTATGCAGTTTCTTTCTTTGTCTTTTGTGACAGTCTTTATTTTAAAGTCTATTTGTCTGATATGATTATTGCTACTCCAGCTTTCTTTTGATTTATATTTGCATGGAATATCTTTTTCCATCCCCTTGGTTTCAGTCTGTGTGCATTGCTAGGTCTAGGTCTGAAGTGGGTCTCTTATAGACAGTATATATATATATATATATATATGGGTCTTGTTTTTGTAGTCATTCACCCAGTCTTTCTTTTGGTTGAAGCATTTAATCCATTTACATTTGATTAAATTATCAACATGTATGTTTCCATTGCAATTTTCTTAGTTGTTTTGGTTTCCCTTGTAGATGTCTTTCTTGTTTTGTTTATCCTGCATAGAGAAGTCATTTTATCATTGTAATGCTCAAAATTCTCTAAGTCAGGCCTCAACAGTACATGAACTAAGAACTTCCAGATGTTGAATCTGGATTTAGAAAAGGCAGAGGAGCCAGAGATCAGATTGGCAACATCTGCTGGATCATCAAAAAAGCAAGACATTTCCAGAAAAACATCTACTTCTGCTTTTTTTTTTTTACTACACCAAAGCCTTTGACTATATGGATCACAATAAACTGTTGAAAATTCTTCAAGAAATGGGAATACCAGACCCACCTGACCTGCCTCTTGAGAAATATGCATGCAGGCCAAAAAGCAACAGTTAGAACTGGGCATGGAACAACAAACTGGTTCCAAATTGAGAAAGGAATACATCAAGGTTGTATATTGTCACCCTGCTTATTTAACTTATATGCAGAGTACATCATGAGAATTGCTGGGCAGGGTGAAGCACAAGCTAGAATCAAGTCTTCCAGGAGAAATATCAATAACCTCAGATATATAGGTGACACCACCCTTTTGGCAGAAAGCACAGAAAAATTAAAGAGCCTCTTGATGAAAGTGAAAGAGGAGAGTGAAAATGTTGGATAAAAGCTCAACATTCAGAAAACTAAGATCATGACATCTGGTTCCATCACTTCATGGCAAATAGATGGGGAAATAATGGAAACAGTGGGAGACTTTATTTATTTATTTATTTTTGGCTCCAAAATCACTGCAGATGGTGACTACAGTCATGAAATTAAAAGATGCTTGTTCCTTTGAAGAAAAGCTATAAACAACCTAGATAGCTTGTTCTAAAGCAGATACATTACTTTACCAGCAAAGGTCCATCTAGTCAAAGCTATGGTTTTTCCAGTAGTTATGTATGGGTGTAAGAGTTGGACTACAAAGAAATCTGAGAACAGAAGAATTGATGCTTTTGAACTGTGGTGTTGGAGAATACCCTTGAGAGTCCCTTGGACAGCAAGGAGATCCAACCAGTAAGTTCCTAAAGGAAATCAGTCCCAAATATTCTTTGGAAGGACTGATGCTGAAGCTGAAACCCCAATACTTTGGCCACCTGATGCAAAGAACCAACTCACTGGAAAAGATCCTCATTCTGGGAAAGATTGAAAGTGGAGAAGGGGATGACAGAGAATGAGGTGGTTAGATGGCATCACCAACGCAAGACAAATGAGTTTTAGTAGGCTCCAGGAATTGGTCACGGACAGAGACGCCTAGCATACTGCCATCCACTGGGTCACAAGGGGTTGGACAAAACTGAGTGACTGAGCTGAACTGATAAAAGCTGACTTGGTGATGGTGGATTAGTCCCTAATCCACCGACTCTTGTGATCCCATGGACTGTAACTGCCAGGCTCCTCTGTCCATAGCATTCTCCAGGCAAGAATATTGGAGTGGATTGCTGTTTGCTTCTCCAGGGGATCTTCCTGACCCAGGAATGGAACCCAGGTCTCCTACATTGCAGGCAGATGATTTACCAAATGATCTATGACAGAATCCCTTGAAGCTTATCTGCTGGTGCTCAATTCTCTTAGTATTACTTGTCTGCACAGCTTTTGATTTCTCTGCTCTGTCTGAATTTCTCTGCCTTGCTGGGAAGAGTAATATTGGTTTTAGGCTTTTTGTTTTCATTACTTTAAATATATCCTGCCTCTTCTTTCTGGACTGCAGAGTTTCTGCTGAAAAATCAACTAATAAATTTATGAAGATTCTTTCAATTTTATTTATTTTTTCTTGTTGCTTTTAATATTTTCTTTGTATTTATTTTAGTTTGATTAATATGTGATTAATTTTCCAGAGCCAGGAATTCTCTGGAGCTCCAGTGTCCTGATTTCAGTGACATTCCCAAACAAGAGGTTCAGGCCTTACCCCCCTACATGGAAATCAAGACCCTGCCTGCTACACTGCTCTGAAAAAAAGAGGGGAAAATCTGGGAATAAAACAAATGAAAACAAACAAACAAACAAACAAAACCCAAGACAAATAGCAAAGACAAAAACAAGCAAAATACAACAGCAACAGTTAAAAACAGACAAAACCCAAACAATTGGTAAGCAAAACCAAACAAACAAAAATCAAAGAAACACACATTGAAAATATGAAACAAAAACAGTGAAAACAAAACAACAGAACAACAAGAAAAACAAAAGAATTCCAGGATGAAATCAATTAAAAACAAAACTAACAAAAAATAAAAATAAAAAGCAAAACAAAACCATCATGTAAACAGAAGTAAAAGGCAAAAATAAATAAACACACTAAAATATTAGGAGGAAAAAAAGAAAGAAAAGATAAGACCAAATAGAACAAAGGATGAAAAAATGGAACAAAGGCGGGGGGAAGCAAGGAAAAACACAGAACAATAAAAAGTAATTTAGAAATAGAAATATAAAAGAAATATTTTAAATAATTTTAAAAGTAAAAAAAAATAAAAACAAATAATAATATACAAATAGTAATAATTATATTTTCCTGGGATCTCAACTTGTTACAGGAAAAGCCAATTTTGACTCCATGTTGAATCTGTTTCTTTAACTCGATTTTCATTGTTTTCATTATTAAACATCATGGCCTGCTTCAGAGAACCCTGTCCTTCTTCATGACTGTCAAAGTGCCTTTGTTTAGCTCACAGAGAGACAACCCCGTCCTTCTCCCTTTTTTTTTTTCAGTTGGACAAATGAGGAAATGTGCCATTTAAATTTTTTTTCTTTTTTTTATTAGTTTTGCCAAACAATGATATGATATCACCATGGTTTACATATGCTCCCCCTCCAAAACCCCCCTCCCTCCTCCCTCCCCCCAGGAAATCTTGTTGCACCAGCCCTGAGCATCAATCGTGGGCTGGCGATTGATTAGGCATATGATAATTAACATGTTTCAATGCCATTCTCCCATATCCTCCCACTCTTTCCCTCATCCACAGAGTCCACAAGTCTATTCTATACATCTGCGTTCCTTTTGCTGTCTCGCATGCTGGGTTCTCGTTACCGTCTTTCTAAATTCCATATATATGTGTTAATATACTGTATTGTTGTTTTTGCTTCTGGCTTACTTCACTCTGGATAATGGGCTCCAGTTTCGTCCATCTGAGTAGAACTGATTCAAATGAATTTTTTTTTTAATGCTGAGTAATATTCCATTGCGTATATGTACCACAGCTTTCTAATCCATTCATCAGTTGATGGGCATCTAGGTTGCTTCTATGTCCTGGCTATTGTAAATAAAGCAGCGATGAACATTGGGGTACACGTGGCTCTTTCAATTCTGGTTTCCTCAGTGTATATGCCCAGCAGTGGGATTGCTGGGTCATATGGCAGGTCTATTTGCAGCTTTTTAAGGAACCTCCACACTGTTTTCCATAGTGGCTGTACTAGTTTGTAATCCCACCAACAGTGTAAGAGAGTTCCCTTTTCTCCACATCCTCTCCAGCTTCTTGGCCTTTTGGCTAAGATCAAGTGTAGTATCTGTTCTTATCAGTTTAATATCTGATACGTCCTCTATCCTTCTCCCTTTTGAATGGCTACAGAAAAGCAGAAATTAACACATCATTTCCCTGAAGTTGGCCATTCCAAGAGATATATGCAAAAATTATGACCTTTTATTTTACTTCCTCACCTCTTCCCTCTGTCTTCTGTGTAAAAGAAACTGAGATCCAGACCCTGATAATACAGTTATTTTGAGACATTAGTCTGACATCTTCTCAGTCTGCTGGCTTTCTGAATAAAGTTGAGATGACACCTTGACTCTCATTTAATTGTCCTGTCATGCAGTGAGCAGCAGGAGCTTGGATTCAGTAACAAGCTGTGTACTTGTGCCCACCATGAGTCACACCAACTTCTGCCTCCCCAGGAGGACCTCCAAAGCCTCTAGGTAGGCCTTTAGTCCCCGTTGGCACTGTGGGAGCAGCTCAGATTCTTATCTGGCCCTACTCCCATGTGTACTAAGCCCCGAAGCCCACAGCTGCTAGAACTAGACAAGTGTCATTTGTGGGAACACTGGTTGTCCCCTCAGATACTCCGTAGATTCTGGGTTTACCAAGATGATTGTGGGGATTTAATCCACAGTTTGCACAGGTGCATCAAAAGGGTTTTGTTCCTCTTCCTTAGTTGCCCTTCCCCTGGGGCTCAGCTGTGGTTTTAATCCCACCTCTGTGTGGACCTCCTGTAGAAGTCTGCTCCTGAAGCTTCCCTGGAGTGCTTGAGTCTGCCTTCACTAGACAGTAAGGCAGGGCCCAGAGCTGACATGTCTGCCTGGGTTTGGGGGGGCCCTGGTGATGACAGGTGCAAAGGAAAGATAGCAGCCATGGGTGTAAGAAATTGGGCCCGTGGGAGCATTTCCTAGCACCTGGCAGCCGGTGTGAGACTTGGCAGGGGCTTTTCCTAAAACCTAATGGGGCAGGGGGTTGGCATGGGGGAAAGAGTGGCTGCAATGGTGGCTTTGCCCCCTGTGTGTCACTCAGCAGTGGCTTCTTGCTTTTGTGGCAATCTGGACTTCTTCCACATGCATTCCTATTTGCAGGTATCCTTCCTTCAATTATCTCAGGCTTTCTCCTCACAGCCAACAGCAGTCCTCCCTCTGGGTTTGTTCTCAGTCCCCATGTTCCAACTCTCAGTCCCTATGTGCACCAGTGGACACATGTCCCAGTCTAAGGCAAACAAGGCTGTGGCATGGACCATCTATGTAATATGCACTGTATAAGCTATTTCACTGCCCTCCAACAGCCTTAGATGCTCTCTTCCTGTACCAACTGATTTCCCCACTGGTCAGGGGGCTTCTCCAAAAGCAGAAACATCTATTCTGCTTCAGCACCCCCCAAGAAGTACAAGCACAGTTCCCATCTTGCTTCCTCTTCTCTATTTTTCCCCTTCTTTCTTTCATCCTCTCCAGTTATGCAAGTACCTTTATTGTCCTTTCTAGTGTTCAAGGTCTTCTACTAGTGTTCAGCTGGTGTTCAGTGAGAATTGTTCCATCTTTAGATATATTCTTGTCGCATTTGTGAAGAGAGATGAACTTCATATCCTCCACTCCTCCACCATCTTGTTTCCCCTATCCATTTCTCTGTTGATGGATATTTAAGTTTCCTGGCTATTGCAAATAGTGTTGCAATGAACATTGGGGTCCATGTATCTTTTCCAAGTAAACTTCTCATGTTTATTAATAGACCTAAAAGCATTTAGAGTTTCTAACCCTTATGAAAATAATATGCCAAGGAGATAAACTTATGTATAGCAGGTAAATTTCCATATATTATTTTATTTGGAAATGATATAGATATTCAGTGAATATCCTTTTTCTTTTTATCTAGGGTCACATAGCTTTAAAGTTCAAGTTTCCAAATAAGTTTGTGAAACTATTTTCACGTGGACATTTATAAGCATAATTATTATAAAACATAATTATTGTGCATGTTATATGAAACATAAAATACATGTAGTGTAATGTTCATTTATGCACTTTAGATGATTGCATCTATTTCATTCTATTCTGGTTAACAATCATGTTTGATTTTATAATGAAAATTTCATGAACTAAGCAATAATCTAGCAGTATCTTAAATTTTGAGGTGGTGACATATTATGCAAGTAACAAATATCAAAAACAATTAATGCAAATATTTATTCATATTGTCTTTCCTTTTTTAATATTTTTTATACCTACTGTTTTTTTTTATTGTTTTTGCCATACATTGTCATGATATCACCATGGGTTTACATATGCTTCCCCTCCGGAACCCCCCTCCCTCCTCCCTCCCCCCCGGGAAATCTCGCTGTACCAGCCCCGAGCATCAATCCTGGGCTGGCGATTGATTAGACACATGACAATTAACATGCTTCAGTGCCCTTCTCCCATATCATCCCACCCTTACCCTCATCCACAAAGTCCACGAGTCTATTCTATACATCTGCGTTCCTTTTGCTGTTTCGCATGTTGGGTTCTCGTTACCGTCTTTCTAAATTCCATATATATGCATTAATATACTGTATTGTTGTTTTTGCTTCTGGCTTACTTCACTCTGGATAATGGGCTCCAGTTTCGTCCATCTGAGTAGAATTGATGTGCATCAAGCAATTCATTTTTAATATACATTTTGGCTTAGGATTGATTTATAGTTCTATTGTATAATCCTAAATATCTAGTGAACATAATTTATGCTTAACTAGTAAAAGTAGTAGAAAAAAGTAGAGTGTTTGCATCATACTTAACACTTACAACTTGGAAGTTATGCCTGTTTTACTTTACCAACAATTTTGAAATCTAGCTTTAACTGCCAAAGATTATCCCAGGTCATGAGAACTTTTAAAAATTGAATGTGCTCCTGTAGTTCATATAGTTTTAGGAATGCCTAATTTATATAATAGCTCACTTATCTCTAAATGTATTTAAATATAATTCCTTTATTGGATTTTATAAATTAATTTAGTAATAATGTCCATATGTAGAAAAATGTCATTATATATTGACATGCATGTGTGCATACATATATAAACATATATAGACATATAGGCAAGCCAACAGGAATCTTACTGTTTTCATTGTAAATTCTAACCATGGGTCAATAAAACATAGTGATAAAATCAAATTGGTTTATCTCTACTAATTATTTTCATCTGAATTGTTATGGAGACTACTTTGAAGATATTCTTTTGCTCTGCTTGACATATAGTCTAATGGCAGCTATGAACTCAATTTAACATCACTGACTGAGGAGACATCTGACAGCTCACTGAATGTCTCCAGACCCTATCTGGATGGGTAAAACATTTAGTTCTGTTTTCAAATAGCCTTTCGTTATCTGTTCAATCTCAGGTAGTTTCTTAAGGGCATCCCTTAGTCCTTTGAGAACCTTCCATAGAGGGTGAGGGGGAGAGTAAATTTCAAGTGACTGCAGGAAGCAGAGGGGATGAGATGGGATAAATCTGTCAATGTGGACAGGAAAATGGAGGAGGTAGTAGTTTGAAGGGGAACATGTCAAAGGATCAAGGGAACTGGAGGGAAGATCCAAAGCAATAAAAGAAGGAGGCAGTCACAGCCCTGATGAGAAGGGACAGGTTTTAGAGAAGGCAGTAGGGGAAGAACCTTAAATGTCCTAAAAAGGTCACTAAAATTTCAAGTTATCCTTAGTAAAATCATGCCAACAAGAAAGGAAACACAGAGGTGGCAGAACACAATTTCAGGAGGTGTTCAAGAAGAGAGTTTTCAGTCCAAGGAGGAGCTCCCATGTTATTAACTAAAGGTACCTTGATACCTTTGAGCAGATAACTTTGATCTCCAACCCAACTTGTACCTTCCTGTGTTCTAGAAACAGATAAACCTAGCACTATACACCAGCTTCTCTTTATCTGGAACTCTAAACTACTTTCTGAGTACACTTCATTCTTAAGAACCAAAATCTGCCCCTACTAGCTACAGGGAACATTTAGAAGTTGAACTCACTAATAAATCCCTGATCATCAGTTGGGAGTGAAGATCCAGTCTTCAAAAGTGTGCGCTTAGGATCGTGAATGAGTAGTCTGGACTCCAATGATTGAGAGTCCAGATTGATTGTATCCAAGCTGCAGTCATGTAGCTGTCAAAGCAAAATCATAGATAGATATTAAAGTGTTCAAAACAGATTCAATTCCAAATATGACAGCGGAAAGAGGAAATTGATAGCTAGGAAGCCATGTGAGAGTCAGTGAGTGGAAAATATCTAAGAAGGAACATTAATGGGTATAGTAACTTCTAGCTAATTAATAGAATTTTTGCTGAAAATTATAATCCAGCTGATGGATGTGGAGGGTGGTCAGACATGGAAGGTAAGGGGCTCTTGGTTGGCTGACTTAACTGTGTTCTTGCGAAGGATTTTACAAGGAGTACACAAATGGACCTAAAGGAACACCCAAATTCTTTGTTGCAAGCAATTCTTCAGTTTTTAGACTTCTTGAAGCACTTCAGTGTTCTTCGCTCAGTACAATAACCTCCCATGCAGAAAGGAGTTTCTTTGGACACCAGCACACAAACAAGCAGAAAGGGCTGTTGGGACCAAAGCCCTCACCAATGTTGTTTGCAGCCTTCATGGGCAATGGTATTTAATTATCATGAGCAGCACTTACCCCAATGTTTCTATTGGGATCACCAGTGAATGAGAAAACTACAAATAAATGACCCAAGAAATTGTTTCCAAGAAAAAGTGAAATCTTACCTAATCTGTCCAAGACCAGGCCAAGGTGCAGAGACTTTGGGTCATGGGAACTTCTTGACCTTGACCCTATTTGTACACTGATCACCTAAACTTGTATTTCTCTGGTAAAGATTGTTTCCTCTGGATCATTTTTTTTTTTTGCTATTTTCACAGGTCTCTGCTTCCTACTGCCTGCCCCATAGCTGTCAGGTTACCTAGCATAGGGAAGTGTTAGAACATTACCAGCTGCCTTAGAGGCCAAGCCCATAAAGCTCCACCCTGGTTCCCATGACCGCCTGTCTTTATGAGGTACTGATCTTTTTCTTTTGCATATAATGTACCATTATGTTTTGCATTTATATTTTGGTATTACACTCTTTTATAAACTTGATGTTTTACTAATGATGTATAATAGCTTTCCTGTATTCTCCTTTTTTTTTCTTCCAGTAGATTTTATTTCTATGATTTGTGTTTTTTGAATCCACATTTTTCCTTCATAGTTTTTCTTAAGTGTTTATATTAAAAGAAAAAAAGTGGTGGGGACTGTGTGAAGAGAATACTGAAGTCTGGTGAAGCAAAGAATCTATGTCACTATCAAATGAAAAGTGGATGACTACTCAGCAATGGAAGTTGGGAATAATATGTCTGGAGCTCAGGATATCCCTTAAGGTTTTGTTTAGTGTTACCACATCTTGTGATTAAGGTCGATAATAAAAGATAAAAACTCAATATAGACAGGACTAGTAGTGACCCAAAACTTTTAGGAATGAAAGTTTGTGTCACTCTCAGTTAAAGAGTAATTCACGTGCTTACTGAGACAAGGGGAATATAGAATTTATAGTAGAAGAGGTAGTGTAAATATTGGCTTTGATCTAGTACTTATTACTGAAAGGAGGATTATAATTATGAATATTTCTTCCTTATTGTGTTAAGATGCCTCTGTGTGTATACATGATGGCAATAGTGGTAAAGAACCCACTTGCCAATGTAGGAGATGGAAGAGATGAGGGTTAGATCCCTGGGTGGTAAAAATCTCCTGGAGAAAGACATGGCAACCCAGTCGAGCCTGGAGAATCCTATGGGCAGAGAAGCCTGGTGGGCTACAGTCCATAGGGTCACAAAGAGTTGGACGTAACTGAAGAGGTTTAACATGCATGCACACTTATATATACATTTGTTTTCTATCCTCATGTATTCCCTTATCATTCAACATGAGATGTTCTAACATTATATCATAGTATTTAAGTATTGTTAATTTTATGACATACTGTTCTTATGCAATATCATGGAGAATAGTGTCATTTAAGTACATACTTCCTCTTCTGGGGAAGAGGTAACTGTTTTTGGTTATACATAGGATGTTTTATCTTGTTATGCTGAATCATGATTTCATTGCTATCTTTGGTGATTAAAGTATAGTTGAAGACATTGAGTATAGGTGTCAAGTTGGAAATGGGTTGACTTGTGATAGTTAACTTGATTGGGCTAAGGAAATAAGCTATATGGTAAAAGCATTTCTGAGTGTGTCTGTAAGAGTGTTTCTGTGGATAGTAGCCTCTGTTTCAATATACTTTGTAAAGACATTCACTCTCTTCAGTGAGGACAGGCTTCACCCAATGACCAATGGAACAACAACAACAAAACAAAATGAGATTTGTATTTTCTTTCCTCTATTAGAGCTAAGGCATCCAATTTTTCCTGCACTTGGACATGTGTTTCTGGTCTGTGCTTTTAGATTCTGGAAATTATACCAACTGCTCACTGCTTCTGAGGTCTTTGATTTGGAAGTAGGAATTACACTATCAACTCCTTTTTTTCTTAGGCCTATATACTTTACTAAATTATTCCATAAGCATTCCTGGTTCTCTAAAATGTAGATGGAAAACTTGGGGATTACTCAGCCTTTAAAAACACCTGAGATAATTCTTATGATAAATATCCTCCTAAATCTGTCTATCTGTCTATTATTATCATCATATACTTTTGGTTCGGGTTTGCTGGAGAATTCTGGCAAATACAGATTTTGGTTTCAAGAGGGGTCCCTGAGGAACCTTGAGAATTTTACGGATGATTTTTCTTATTCTTTCTGGTTTTTCTGGAATCTACTCTCTAATCTGATTAGATTTAAAGATGATAATGACTCTTTCCAGTAGTAAGCAGAGCACTGGTAGACAAAGGTGTGCACTGATTATGAAAATAAACCAGTTTCCTCATATCACTGTTATTATAATGGATCCCTCTTTCATGGAAACTGCAGCATTTTTTTTTCCTTACTGGAATAGACATCAAACTTGTTGCACATTTGCCTTACCTGTTTGTAAAGCTACTGCCCAAAAAGTCATTCATGGACTTAAAGAATGTCTTGCCCACTGTTATGGCATATTGCACAACTTGTTTCTAATAAATGAACTCACTTCATAGCAAAAGAAGTGTCATAATAAACCCATGCACTTGACATTCACTGGTACTGTCACATTTCCCACCATCTGAAGCAGCTTGTTTGATAGAATGGTTGAAGGGACTTTAGAAGGATCATTTACAGAGCCAGGTGAGAGCACATTTGTTGCAGGGCTTTAACAAGATTTTCCAGTAGGCTGTGGATGTTCTGAACCAGCATCCAATATGGTGCTATTTTCTTCTATCCAGGATTCATACATTTAAAAGCCAAGGGGTGGAAAGGGAAAAGTGTTATTTTTGCCTCTCCATTCCCTTATCTTTTTTTTAATGATTTATTTATTTATTTTTCCCTTGACATTATTGTGTTGGTTTTGCCATACATTGATAGGAATCTGCCATGGTATACATGTGTTCCCCTTCCAGAACCTCCCTCCCACTTCCTTCCCGATTCCATCTCTCTGGGTTATCCTGGTGCACCAGCCCTGAGCAACCTGTATCATGCATCCACCTGGTGTGGAGATTCATTTCACATATGATAATTTATATATTTCAATGCTGTTCTCCCGTATCATCGGACACTTGCCTTCCCCCATAGAGTCTAAAATACTGTTCTATAGATCTGCATCTCTTTTGCTGTCTCATGTACAGGGTTATCATTACCATCTTTTAAAATTCCATATATATGCATTAGTATACTGCATTTTTTTTCTTCTGGCTTACTTCACTCTGAATAATAGGCTCCAGTTTTGCCCACCTCAGTAGAACTGATTCAAATGTATTATTTTTATGGCTGAGTAATATTCCATTATGTATATGTACCACAGCTTTCTTTTCCATTCATCTGCCAATGGATGTCAAGGTTGCTTCCATGTCCTGGCTATTGTAAACAGTGCGGCAATGAACATTGGGGTACACGTGTCTCTTTCAATTCTGGTTTCCTCGGTGTGTAAGCCCAGCCGTGGGATTGCTGGGTCAATGGAAGTTCTATTTCCAGTTTTTGAAGGAATATCCATACTGTTCTCCATAGTGGCTGTACTAGTTTGCATTCCTCTGTTGACCTTGAAGTCTTAGCTTCAGAGGAATGTCTGCTTCCTCTAGAAGACAAAACAGTGGTTCCCCCAGATGAATGTTAAGACTGTCACCTAGTCACACTGGGCTCCTACTGCCTGTGAATCAACATGCACAACAGAGAGTTTGGGTGCTGCCTAGGGTGATTGATTGTGACTACTGTTGCAGAGAACCTATCATTACACAATTGTTAAAAACAGAGTTATTCAGGACTATTGGAATAGGGTAAAAGAGCCCTCAGGATTGAACCAGGGTCAATTCTGATGTCCATCCATTCTTTGTTCAAAAGAATGAAGAGACATTCTTCTTTCCTTAGAACAATATAGTTTGTTTCTTCTCAGTCACCTTTATTCATTAAAGATCTGCTAAATTATCTGTTGATATTTCTTTTTTCCCTTTATTTATTTATTTATTTTTACTTCACAATATTGTATCAGTTTTGTCATACATCAGCATGAATCCACCATGGGTGGATGTGTCCCCCATCCAGAGCCCCCCTCCAATCGCCCTCCCCATCCCATCCCTCTGGGTCATCCCAATGCACCAGCCCCGAGCACCCTGTATCATGCATTGAACTTGGCCTGGTGATTAGTTTCACATATAGATATGCTTTAAGATGCTAGCCATGAAACATTTAATGAAGTGGGCTTCTATGAAAATAACAGAAAACAAATATTAATATAAAACCTCATTTTTCTGATTCCATAAGGAAGCCTGTTGAGAAGAATTTTTGATGTTGCCCTCAAAGCATATTTAAGTGGTGAGTACAGATAGAAGTGATCATCCAGTGAATTTCCTCATTTGTAGTTTGAGTGCCTACAGTGATGGCTTTTATTTTCTGTTGAACTTTCTATGTGACACACATAGCAGTAGACATGAAGTTTGCCCATACAAGATGATTTGTGGTGATTTACTTGAAGCTCATAGCTAGGCCTGCAACTTCATCTTACAGAGATTCAGGAAAATGGAAGTACCAGTTCTCTAGGATTTCAAGTCAGATGGGAGAAAAATTGTAAACATTAATTTGAAGAGTTATAGGCAGATTGGAATGCAAAAGTAGGAAGTCAAGTGATACCTGGAGTAACAGGCAAATTTGGCCTTGGAGTACAAAATGAAGTATGGCAAAGGCTAACAGAATTCTTCCAAGAAAACACACTGGTCATAGCAAACACATCTTTCAACAACCCAAGAGACGACTTTACACATAGACATCACCAAATGGTCAATGCTGAAATCAGATTCATTACAGTCTTTGTAGCTGAAGATGGAGAAGCTGTATTCAGTCAGCAAAAACAAGACCTGGAGCTGACTGTGTCTCAGATCATCAGATCCTCCTAGTGAAATTCAGGCTTAAACAAAAGAAAGTCGGGAAAACCACTAGGCCAGTCAGATATTACTTAAATCAAATCTCCTATGAATATACAGTGAAAGTGATTAATAGATTCAAGGGATTAGATTTTGTAAACATAGTGCCTGAACAACTATGGAGAGAGGTCTCTAATATTGTACAGGAGACAGTGAACAAAATCATCCCAAAGAACAAGAAAAGCAAAGAGACAAAGTGGTTGTCTGAGAGGGCTTCACAAATAGCTGAGGAAAGAAGAGAAGTGAAAAGAAAGGGAGAAAGAGAAAGGTACACCCAACTAAATGCAGAGGTCCAGAGAATAGCAAAGAAAGACAAGAAGGCCTTCTTCAGTGAACAATGCAGAGAAATAGAGGATAACAACAGGAAAGATAAGGCTACAGATCACTTTAGGAAAATTGGAAATATCAAAGGAACATTTCATCCAAAGAGGGGGAAAATAAATGACAGAAATGGTAAAGACCTCATAGAAGCAGAAGAGATCAAGAAGAGATGGAAAGAATACATAAAATTGTACCCCCAAAAAAGATCTTAATGACCTGGATAACCATGATGGTGTGGTCACTCATCCAGAGCCAGACATCCTGGAGTGGGAAGTCAAGTGGGCCTTAGGAAGCACCGTTGCCATTAAAGCTAGTGGAGGAGATAGGGGCGAAACTAAGATGGCGGAGAAATAGGACGGGGAGAACACTCTCTCCCCAATAAATATACCAAAAGAACTTTTAAAGGCCGAGCAAACTCCAAGAAACAGGAACTGAATGCTGGCAGAGGACATTGGGCATCTGGAGAGGCAACCCATTGCCAACGTGAGGAGGTAGGACAAAAGAAAGAAAAGAAAAAAAAAAAGTAGAGGGAGAGACAAAGAGCTGGGGACGGGTTCCGTCCCTGAAGGGGAGTCTGGAATAAAGAGGAAAAAAAAAGAGGAGAAAGGTTTCTGAATACCAGGGAGCATTCTCTCTGGCAGAACTGTGGTGGATCTTGGAGAGCAATATAGCTGAGAGCAGAAGCAGATTAATAGCTAAGCCCTGCAAGGTTCGTCTCTGGCTACAAGGAACAGCCGAGCGCGGCAGCACAGCCGAAGCGGACTGCTCCTGCTCAGGGAGGGGCGGGCCGTGGGCTCAGGGAACGGAGCAGCCTGAGGGACCTAACCTTCCAGGAAAATCTCCCCCTCCCCGCCAGGCCCGTGCACAAAACAAAGGGCGGTAAGGAATCAACAGAGAGGCTGGGCAGCTGCAGGCTGCGGACCGGCCCAGCCCCCGCCGGAGAGCAGTGGGCATAACCCAGCCCCGGGGAGGCTAACCAAGACTTCTGGGGATTCTGGACAGATCGGTGCTGTATACACCTTAGAAGGAGTGCTCAGCTGCACGCCAAGAAAACAGAGCGGCCGGGCCGGGGGAGAGGAGAAGCCCCACTCCCCAACTGTGCTAGGCGGACGACCGAGAGCCTGAGCAGAGGGGGCTGGGGAAGCCCTCTCACCAGGAGCAGGGCAAACTCCAAAATTAAATCCCTGCCGGTAGAACAGACTGCATAGAAAGGAGACTGTAGACTGTGAGAAGGACAAGCCCGACCAAGAAGGCCTGCTTAGCTGCACGCTGAGAAAACCGAGTGGCTGTGTCGGGGGAGGGGAGAAGCCCCACTCCCCAACTGTGCTGGGCGGATGACGGAGAGCCTGAGCAGAGGAGGCTGGGGAAGCCCTCTCACCAGGAGCAGGGCAAACTCCAAAGCGCTGAATAGACACTTAAAAGACCAGCAGACAGAAGACGCTAGCAGAGCTAACAGCTTTGAAACAGACAGGAGAAGCAAATTAAAGCCCTGCAAGTGGCACTAACTGCATAGAAAGGAGTCTATAGACTGTGAGGAGAAGCCAGACCAGGGAATCATCTGAAAATCTACAGACCCTTCCCTTCACCGAATGCACCAGCACCAGAGAAAGCCTTCATTATAACTGTACTAGGAACATCTTTTAAATTTTTAAAACTTTTATATATATATATTTTTCTTTTTCTTTTCTTTTTCTTCTTCTTCTTTTTTTTTTTTTAGAATTTTTAAGTCCCATATGACCTTGCTATTTTTTTTTCTTTCTTCTTCTTATTTCTTTTTTCTCCTTTATTTTTATTTTCCGGGGTTTTTTTGTTTTTGTTTTTTTAAAGTATTTTTGAGAACCCAGTCTTTACTCTAGATTTTTAATCTTTGCTCATTAGTACCTGGTATCAACTTTGTACCTTTTAAGATCCAAGCTCCAGTACCCACTGCTACCTGGGAGTGAGGTCACTGGCTTGACTGCTTTCTCCCCATTCTTATCTCTTGCTAGTAACAGTGAGGAAACCTAGACTCACCCACCAGAAAACCACACAAGCCTTTCCATCCAGGAAACTTCGACAAACCATGCATCCAACCCCTCCCATAGAGAGGAATCCCCACAATAAAGGGACAACACAGCAAGATAAACAAGATGAAAAGGCAGAGAAATACCCAGCAAGTAAAGGAACAGGATAAATACCCCCTAGACCAAACAAAAGACGAAGAGATAGGAAGTCTACCTGACAAAGAATTCCGAATAAGGATAGTGAAAATGATCCAAAACCTGGAAAATAAGTTGGAGTTGCAGCTCAATAACCTGCAGGCAAGGATTGAGAAGATGCAGGTAAGCTTTAACAAGGACTTAGAAGAAATGAAAAAGAGACAAAATACAATGAATAATGCAATAAATGAGATCAAAAACACCCTGGAGGGAACCAACAGTAGAATAACAGAGATAGAAGACAGAATAAGTGAGGTAGAAGACAGAATGGCAGAAATAAATGAAACAGAAAGGAAAAATGAAAAAAGAATTAAAAGAAATGAAGACAATCTTAGAGACCTCTGGGACAATATTAAACGCACCAATATTCGAATCACAGGAGTCCCAGAAGAAGAAGACAAAAAGAAAGACCATCAGAAAATTCTTGAAGAGATAATTGTAGAAAATTTCCCTAAATTGGGGAAGCAAATAGCCACTCAGGTCCAAGAAACACAGAGAATCCCAAATAGAATGAACCCCAAGCAGAACACCCCAAGACACATATTAATCAAATTGGCAAATATCAAATACAAAGACCAAATAGTAAAAGCAGCAAGGGAGAAGCAAAAGATAACTCACAAGGGGAATCCCATAAGGATAACAGCTGATCTCTCAACAGAAACGCTTCAGGCCAGAAGGGAATGGCAAAACATACTTAAAGTCATGGAAGAAAACAATCTACAACCCCGACTACTGTACCCAGCAAGGATCTCATTCAAATTTGAAGGAGAATTCAAAATTTTCTAAGACAAGCAGAAACTGAGAGAATTCAGCAACACCAAACCAGCCCTCCAACGAATGCTAAAGGAACTTGCCTAGATAGGAAACACCGATGGGATAGATAATCTGGAACCCAAAACAATAAAATAAATGGCAGCGGGATCATACTTATCAATAATTACCTTAAATGTAAACAGGCTGAATGCCCCAACCAAAAGACAAAGATTGGCCGATTGGATACAGAAACAAGACCCCTATATATGTTGTCTACAAGAGACCCACCTCAAACCTAGGGACACATATAGACTGAAAGTTAAAGGCTGGAAAAAGATATTCCATGCAAATAAAGACCAAAAGAAAGCAGGAGTGGCAATACTCATATCTGATAAAGTAGACTTTAAAATAAAGGCAGTGAAAAGAGATAAAGATGGACGTTACATAATGATCAAAGGATCAATTGAGGAAGAAGAAATAACAATTATAAATATTTATGCACCTAACATAGGAGCTCCACAATATGTAAGGCAAATGCTAACAAATATGAAAGGGGAAATCAACAACAACACAATAATAGCAGGAGACTTTAATACACCACTCACACCAATGGATAGATCAACTAGACAGAAAAGTAACAAGGAAATTCAAACTTTAAATGAAACAATAGACCAACTAGACCTAATTGATATCTATAGGTCATTCCACCCCAAAACAAGGAATTTCACCTTTTTCTCAAGTGCACACGGGACCTTCTCCAGGATAGATCACATCCTGGGCCATAAATCTAACCTTGATAAATTCAAAAATATTGAAATCATCCCAAGCATCTTTTCTGACCACAATGCAGTGAGATTAGATATCAACTACAGGAGAAAACCTCTCAAAACTTCCAACATATGGAGGCTCAACAACACACTGCTGAATAACCAACAAATCGCAGAAGAAATTAAAAATGAAATTCAGTTATGCATGGAAACGAATGAAAATGAAAACACAACAGCCCAAAACCTATGGGACACTGTGAAAGCAATGCTAAGGGGAAAGTTCATAGCAATACAAGCTCACCTCAGGAAACAAGAAAAAAATCAAATAAATGACCTTACTTTACACCTAAAGCAACTAGAAAGGGAAGAGATGCAGAAGCCCAGGTCTAGTAGAAGGAAAGAAATCTTAAAGATCAGGGCAGAAATTAATGCAAAGGAATCAAAAGTGACCATAGCAAAAATCAACCAAGCCAAAAGCTGGTTCTTTGAGAAGATAAATAAAATTGACAAACCGTTAGCCAGACTCATCAAGAAACAAAGGGAGAAGAACCAAATCAACAGAATTAGAAATGAAAACGGAGAGATCACAACAGAAAACACAGAAATACAAAGGATCATAAGAGACTATTATCAGCAACTATATGCAAATAAACTGGACAATTTGGATGAAATGGACAAATTCCTAGAAAAGTACAACTTTCCAAGACTAAACCAGGAAGAGATAGATAATATTAATAGACCCATCACAAGCATGGAAATTGAAACCGTAATCAGAAATCTTCCAAAAAACAAAAGCCCAGGACCAGATGGCTTCACAGCTGAATTCTACCAAAAATTTAGAGAAGAGCTAACACCTATTCTACTCAAACTCTTCCAGAAAATTGCAGACGAAGGTAAACTTCCAAACTCATTCTATGAGGCCTCCATCACCCTAATTCCAAAACCTGGCAAAGATGCCACAAAAAAAGAAAACTACAGGCCAATATCACTGATGAACTTAGACGCAAAAATCCTCAACAAAATTCTAGCAAATAGAATCCAACAACACATCAAAAAGATCATACATCATGATCAAGTAGGCTTTATCCCAGGGATGCAAGGATTCTTCAATATTCGTAAATCGATCAATGTAATACACCACATTAACAAATTGAAAAATAAAAATCACATGATTATCTCAATAGATGCAGAGAAAGCCTTTGACAAAATTCAACATCCATTTATGATAAAAACCCTCCAAAAAGTAGGAATAGAAGGAACATACCTCAACATAATAAAAGCTATATATGACAAACCCACAGCAAACATTATCCTCAATGGTGAAAAACTGGAAGCATTCCCCCTGAAATCAGGGACAAGACAAGGGTGCCCACTCTCACCACTACTATTCAACATAGTTTTGGAAGTTTTGGCCACAGCAATCAGAGCAGATAAAGAAATCAAAGGAATACAGATTGGAAAAGAAGAAGTAAAACTCTCTCTGTTTGCTGATGACATGATCCTCTATATTGAAAACCCTAAAGACTCTACGAGAAAATTACTAGAGCTAATCAGTGAATATAGCAAAGTTTCAGGATACAAAATCAACACACAGAAATCCCTGGCATTCCTATACACTAACAGTGAGAAATCAGAAAGAGAAATTAAGGAAACAATTCCATTCACCATCGAAACAAAAAGAATAAAATACTTAGGAGTATTTCTACCTAAAGAATCAAAAGACTTGTATATAGAAAACTATAGAACACTGATGAAAGAAATCAAGGAGGACACAAACAGATGGAGAAATGTACCGTGCTCATGGATTGGAAGAATCAATATAGTGAAAATGAGTATACTACCTAAAGCAATCTATAGATTCAATGCAATTCCTATCAAGCTACCAGAGGTCTTCTTCAAAGAATTAGAACAAATAATTTCTCAATTTGTATGGAAATACAAAAAACCTCGTATAGCCAAAGCAATCTTGAGAAAGAAGAATGGAACTGGCGGAATCATCCTACCTGACTTTAGGCTATACTACAAATCCACAGTCATTAAGACAGTATGGTACTGGCACAAAGACAGAAATATAGATCAATGGAACAGAATAGAAAGCCCAGAGATAAATCCACGCATCTATGGACACCTTATCTTTGACAAAGGAGGCAAGAATATACAATGGAGAAAAGACAACCTCTTTAACAAGTGGTGCTGGGAAAACTGGACAGCCACTTGTAAAAGAATGAAACTAGATCACTTTCTAACACCATACACAAAGATAAACTCAAAATGGATCAAAGATCTAAGCATAAGACCAGAAACTATATAACTCCTAGAGGATAACATAGGCAAAACACTCTCTGCTATAATCCAAAGTGGGATACTCCATGACCCACCTCCCAGAATATTGGAAATAAAAACACGAATAAACAAATGGGACCTAATTAAAATTAAAAGCTTTTGCACAACAAAGGAAACTATAAGCAAGGTGAAAAGACAGCCTTCAGAATGGGAGAAAATAATAGCCAATGAAGCAACAGACAAACAATTAATCTCAAAAATTTACAAACAACTCCTGCAGCTCCATTCTAGAAAAATAAACAACCCAATTAAAAAGTGGGCCAAAGAACTTAACAAACATTTCTCCAAGGAAGATATAAAAATGGCTAACAAACACATGAAAAGATGCTCAACATCACTCATTATCAGAGAAATGCAAATCAAAACCACAATGAGGTACCACTTTACACCAGTCAGAATGGCTGCCATCCAAAAGTCTACAAGCAATAAATGCTGGAGAGGATGTGGAGAAAAGGGAACCCTCTTACACTGTTGGTGGGAATGCAAACTAGTACAGCCACTATGGAAAACAGTGTGGAGGTTCCTTAAAAAGCTGCAAATAGACCTGCCATATGACCCGGCAATCCCACTGCTGGGCATATACACCGAGGAAACCAGAATTGAAAGAGCCACGTGCACCCCAATGTTCATCGCTGCATTGTTTACAATAGCTAAGACATGGAAACAACCTAGATGCCCATCAACTGATGAATGGATAAGAAAGCTGTGGTACATATACACAATGGAATATTACTCAGCATTAAAAAAAAATTCATTTGAAGCAATTCTACTCAGATGGACGAAACTGGAGCCCATTATCCAGAGTGAAGTAAGCCAGAAGCAAAAACAACAATACAGTATATTAACGCATATATATGGAATTTAGAAAGACGGTAACGAGAACCCAACATGCGAGACAGCAAAAGGAACGCAGATGTATAGAATAGACTCGTGGACTTTGTGGATGAGGGTAAGGGTGGGATGATATGGGAGAAGGGCATTGAAGCATGTTAATTGTCATGTGTCTAATCAATCGCCAGCCCAGGATTGATGCTTGGGACTGGTGCAGCGAGATTTCCCGGGGGGGAGGGAGGAGGGAGGGG
>ML660246.1:760538-815948 GCA_007570785.1 Antilocapra americana
GGGGGGGAGGGAGGAGGGAGGGGGGATCTGGAGGGGAAGCATATGTAAACCCATGGTCATATCATGACAATGTATGGCAAAAACAATAAAAAAATAAATAAATAAATTTTAAAAAAAGCTAGTGGAGGAGATAGCATTCCAGCAGAGCTATTTCAAATCCTAAAAGATGATACTATTAAAGTTCTGCATCAATATATGAGCAATGTAAAACCCAGCAGTGGCCACAGAACTGGAAAAGGTCAATCCCCATCTCATTCCCAAGAAGGGCAGTACTGAAGAATGTTCAAACCACTGGAGAATTGCCCTCATTTCCTATGCTCAAAATCCTCCAAGCTATACTTCAGTATATGTGAACTGAGAATTTCCAGGTGTTCAATCCGAGTTTAGAAGAGGCGGATGAACCAGAGATCAAATTGTCAACATTCACTGGGTCATAGAAAAGCAAGGGAATTCCAGAATAATATCTTCCTCTGTTTCATTGACTATGCTAAAGACTTTACCTGTGTGAATCACAATGAACTGTGGAAAACTCTTAAAGATATGGGAATACCTGACCACCTTACCTGTCTCATGAAAAACCTATATACGGGTCAAGAAGCCAAAGTTAGAACACTGTGTGGAAAAACTGGCTGGTTCAGGATTGAGAAAGGAGTTTATTGTCACCCTGTTTATTTAACTTACACTCAGAGCACATCATGGATAATGCCAGACTGGATGAGTTACAAGCTGGAATCAAAATTGCTAGGAGAAATATCAGTAATCTCAAATATGCAGATGATATCAATATATTGGCAGAAAGTGAAGAGGAAGTAAAGAACCTCCTGATAAGGTTGAAGAAAGAGAATGAAAAAGACAATTTAAAACTCAGTATTAAAGAAACGAAGATCATGACATCTGATCCCATCACTTTATAGCAAATTGAAGTGAAAAGGGTGGAAACAGTGACAGACTTCCTCATTTGAGGCTGTAAAATCACTGCAGATGGGACTGCATTTATAAAATTAGAAGACGATTACTTCTTGACAGGAAAGTTATCACAAACCTAGACACTGTGTTAAAAGCAAAGACATTCCTTCGCTGACAAATGTCCATATAATCAAGGCTATGGTCTTTTTAGTAATCATGTATAGATGTGAAAACTGAACCATAAAGAAGGTAAAGAGCCAAAGAGTAGATGCTTTGAACTGAAGAGCCTCTTGATGAACATGAAAAAGGAGAGTGAAAAATGTGGTTTAAAACTCAGCATCCCCAAAATGAAATCATGGCATCTGCTACCATCACATCATGGCAAATAAATGGGGAAGAAGTGGAAATAGTAACAGATTTTATTTTCTTGGCCCCCAAAATTACTGTGAATGGTGATTGCAGCCAAGAAAATAAAAGACACTTGCTCCTTGAAAGAAAAGCTATGACAAACCTAGATAGTGTATTAAAAAAGCAGACATCTCTTTGCCAGCAAAGGTTCATAAAGTCAAAGCTGTGGTTTTCCCAGTAGTCATGTATGGATGTGAAAGTCATGTTGGACAATAAAGAAGGTTGAGCAATGAAGAGTTGATGCTTTTGAATTGTGACGCTGAATAAGACTCTTGAGAATCCCTTGGAAAGTAAGGTCAAACCAGTCAATCTTAAAGGAATTCAACCCCTGAACAGTTTTGGATACTGAAGCTGAAGCTCCAGTACTTTGGCCACCTGAGGCGAACAGCTGACTCACTGGAGAAGACCCTGATGCTGGGAAAGATTGAAGGCAGAAGGAAAAGAGGGTGACGGTGGGTGGTTGAATGGCATCAATGACTTGATGGTCATGAGTTTGAGCAAACTCTGAGAGACAGTGAAGTACAGGAATCCTGGTGTGCAGCAGTTCATAGGGGTGGGAAGAGTTGGACATAACTTGGTGACTGGACAACAACAGGCATACTGGAGAAAACTAGAATTCAAGCTTTTGCATTGATTGCCAAAATGTGCAAGATGAAATCCAAAAGGGAAGGTTGTAGTTTTCCATTGGAACAATTTTTTTTCTTTAAGGTAACCAACGTTCAACCATAAACAAATTAAGATGAATTTGTTGCCAGATAATCTCATTTCATCGTACTTTGATTCTTTACATAAATACATAGGCATTTCTGTCTACTGCTGATTATAAACACCCTCAGGGAACAATGTGAAACAGTATGAGTGCAGAAATTAAACTGCTCATGTTTATGTCTGATGAGAGTTTGTTTGAGAAGGACAATTGTTTATTTCTGTGCCATACAACATTTTAACATAAAAAACAAACAGCATGTATGGACCAATTTGTATGAACTTCATACAATATGATTTCCCACAAACATTCTTCAACTTAACTTTAAAGTTTCAACATAACAAATACGTTTTTGGACCTATTTTTAAGTACACATATTATAAAGTATAATAATTGTTGAAAAGTTAATTTAGAAACTTTTATACCACTTATATCTACATAATTTCCTTGTTCTTAATAATTAAGCTATGCTCTAATTGATCATAAAATTTGAAATAAACAAAGAATTGTACCCATCATTCTAAATTATTTTCTTATTCACACATTATGTAAGTTTTCAAAAAAAAAACCCAGAAAAAATTACCTAAAATGTTAAATAAATGGTTGGGTTTTTTTCCTCCTATTTTTTCTTTTTAATTTACTATTATGCTTGACATGCATGAAGCAACTCATTTTAATGAACGTTTTTCCTATTTTATTTGTATAGCTTTATAATCTCAGACATCTAGTAGAGTTAACATTAGATTATATACCTAGACAGAAAAATGCATTTTTTCATCATATTTAGTGCTGAAAACTCTGAAGTTATGATTGCTTTAATTTTACCAATAATTTTTAAAAAGCTTTATGAAACAAAGATATCCCAGTTAAAGGGAATTTTAATAAATGGATTTATTTCTGTTTCTGAAAGCTGTAGAAATGTTATTGAAATGTTCATTTATATCAAAACCAATTAGATTAGATATCATTTAAGGGATTACATAAATTAATTTAGTAGTATCACTCAGAGATATAAAATGCCATATATCCACATCATACATATAGCATGTAGAAACATGCACAAAAATTCACACAGCTGCAAAATGAAATCTTACAGCTTTTAGTATAAAATGGTAGCCCTGACCCAGTAAAACAATCTCACAAATTTATCACCTGTTTATATTTTTAACTGAATTGTGTTTCTGGAAAATGGGCGAGTTAGGGTTAGCTGTCTGCCAATATTTGCTGGAAATTGTTAAAATTTCCCTTACCCTGACACGCAATTTGGTGGAGACTGTAGCCCATATTTTTTTTTCTTTATATTATTATTTTTTTATTGTAACAAATTCAAGAAAGACTTTTTTCTTTACATTATTGTGTTGGTTTTGCCATTCATTGGCATGAATCCTCCATGGGTATACATGTGTTCCCCTTCCAGAACGCCCCTCCCACCTCCCTCCTGATTCCATCCCTCTGGGTCATCCTGGTGCACCAGCCCTGAGCACCCTGTCTCATGCATCAAACCTAGGCTGGCGATTCATTTCACATATGATAATTTACATGTTTCAATGCCATTCTCCCATATCATCCCACCCTTGCCCAGTGATGGAGGAGATATCTAGCTAGTCTGGATACCTCCAAACCCTAATAAATGGTTTAAACATCCAATTATTTTTCCAATCATTCTTTATCTTAATACTTTCAATAACAAGTGGCAAGGATTTTTTGTTTGTTTGTTTGTTTGTTTTTACTTAGCCCCTTGGGAGCCACTGAAGGAGGACAGGTGGCCAGAATTTAAAGTGGTTCTAGGGAGCTGAGGAGCTAATGTTGAAAGGTAAAATTCTGGCTGGTGGACAGAAAGAGAAGATATGAGTTTGAAGGAAGACATACTATAGGGTTCAAGGGAACTGGAGAGAAGATTAAAAGAACCAAAAGGAGGAAGAACACTTGGGTTTAAAAGAGAGTAGTTTTAGGGAGTCTGTTTGGGAAGATTTTATGATTCCCAAAGAGGACATCGCGTTTACCTTCCTCTACAATTTTCTGGAAATGTTTGAGAGAATAGGTGTTAGCTCTGCTCTAAATTGTTTATAGAATTCACCTGTGAAGCCATTTGGTCCTTGTCTTTTTTTTAATCAGAAGATTTTTTTATTATAGTTTTGATTTCCAGGCTTGTGAGATATCTTTTAAGAATTTCTATTTCTTCCTGGTTCAGTTTCCAGGCTATACTTTTCTAAGAATTCATCCATTTCTTCCAAATTGTCCATTTTATTGGCATATACTTTGCTCATATTAGTATCTTATGTTTTTTTATGTCTGTGTTGTCTGTTTTGATTTCTCTATTTTCATTTCTAATTTTATTGATCTGATTCTTCTCCCTTTTATCCTTGATGAATCTGGCTAACGGTTTGTCTATTTTATTTATCTTCTCAGAGAACGAGCTTTTAGTTTTCTTGATTATTGCTATAGTCTCCTTCATTTCCTTTTCATTTATTTCTGCTCTTATTTTATAATTATAAAAATAAAGTCCTTCTACTAAAATTGGTGTTCTTCAGGTTTTTTTTCTAGTTGCTTTAGGTGTAAGTTGGGAGGTTTATTTGATGTTTCTATTGTTTCTTGAAGTAGGCTTGTGTTATGAACCTCCCTCTTAGCACTGCTTTTATTGAATCCCATAGGTTTAGGGTTGTCGTGTTTTCATTTTCATCTGTTTCTATAAAAATTCTTATTTCCTTTTTTTTATTTTGTCTGTAATCTGCTGGTTATTCAGAAGAGTGCTATTTAGCCTCCATATGTTTGCATTTTAATAGTTTTTTCCCCTGCAATTGATATCTAATCTTACTGCATTCTGATCAGAAAAGATGCTTGAAATGATTTGAATTATTTTTTTAATTTATCAAAGCCATATTTATGGCCTGGGATGTCATCTATCCTGGAAACTGTTTCATCTGCACTTGAAATAAAGGTGAATTCCATTCTTTGGAGTGAAATGTCCTAGAGCTATCAACTAGGTCTGACTGTGGCTCACATTATGAACTTCTTATTGCCAAATTCAAACTTAAATAAAAGAAAGGAGGGAAAACCACTAGATCATTCAGGTATGACCTAAATGAAATCCTTACAGTATACGGTGAAAGTGAGAAATGGATTCAAGGGATTAGATCTGAAAGAGAGAGTGCCTGAAGAACTATGGATGGAGGTTTGTGAAATTGTACAGGGGGCAGGGATCAAGACCTTCCCAAGAAAAAGAAATGAAAAACAGCAAAATAGTTGCCTGAGGAAGCCTTACGAATAGCTGTGAAAAGAAAAGAAGCTAAAGGCAAGGAGAAAAGGAAAGATATACCCATTTGAATACAAAGGTCCAAAGAATAGCAAGGAGAGATAAGAAACTGTTCCTCAGTGATCAATGCAAAGAAATAGAGTTAAACAACAAAATAAGAAAATTAGAGATACCAAGGGAAAATTTCATATGAAGATGGGCACAATAAATGACAGAAATGGTATGGCCTTAACAGAAGCAAAAGATATTAAGAAGAGGTGGCAAGAATGCACAGAAGAACTGTACATAAAAGATCTTCATGACCCAGATAATCATGATGGTGTGATCACTCACCTAGAGCTAGATATCCCAAAATGCGAAGTCAAGTGGGCCTTAAAAAGCATCACTATGAACAAAGCTAGTGGAAGTGATGGAATTCCAGTGGAGCTATTTCAAATGCTAAAAGATGATGCTCAGAAAATGTTACACTGAATATGTCAGCAAACTTGGAAAACTCAGTAGTGGCCACAGGACTGGAAAAGGTAAGTTTGCATTCCAATCCCAAAGAGAGGCAATGACAAAGAATGCTCAAACTGCAACACAGTTTCACTCATCTCACATAAGCAATGCTCAAAATTCTCCAAGTCAGGCTTCAATAGCATATGAACAATGAATTTCCAGATGTTCAGGCTGGTTTTAGAAAAGGCAGAAGAACCAGAGATTAAATCAAAAAAGGGAGAGAGTTCCATAAAAATATCTCCTTCTGCTTTATTGACTATGCCAAAGCCTTTGACTGTGTGGACCACAACAAACTCTGGAAAATTCTTCAAGAGGTGGTAATACCAGACCACCTGACCTGCTTCTTGAGAAATTTGTATGCAGGTCAGGAAGCAACAGTTAGAGCTGGACATGGAACAACAGACTGGTTCCAAATCAGGAAAGCAGTACATCAAAGCTGTATAGTGTCACCCTGATTATTTAACTTATATGCAGAGTACATCATAAGGAATGCTGGGCTGGATGAAGCACAAGCTGGAATCAAGATTGCTGGGAGAAACATTAGTAACCTCAGATAAGCAGATGACACCACCCTTATGGCAGAAAGTGAAGAAGAATTAAAGAGTTTCTTGATGAAAGTAAAAGAAGAGAGTGAAAAAGTTGGTTTAAAACTCAACATTCAGAAAACTAACATCATGACACCTGGTCCTGTCACTTCATGGCAAATAGATGAGGAAACAGTGTAAATAGTGTCAGACGTTATTTTCTTGGGCTCCAAAATCACTGCAGGTGGTGAATGAAGTCATGGAATTAAAAGACACTTGCTCCTTTAAAGAAAGCTATGATCAACTTAGATAGCTTGTTAAAAAGCAGAGACATTACTTTGCAGACAAATGTCTGTCTAGTCAAAGCTATGTTTTTTCCACTAGTCATGTACAGTTGTGAGAGTTGAACTATAAAGAAAACTGAGCACCAAAGAATTTATGCTTTTAAACTGTGGTGTTGGAGAAGACACTTGAGATTCCCTTGGACTACAAAGATATCCAACCAGTCCATCCTAAAGGAAATCAGTCCTGAATATTCATTGGAAGAACTCATGCTGAAGCTGAAACTCCAATACTTTTGCCTCCTGATGCAAAGAAGTGACTCATTTTAAAAGCCCCTGATGCTAGGAAAGATTGAGGGAGGGAGGAGAAGTGGACGGCAAAGAATGAGATGATTGGATGGCATCACTGACTCAATGGATATGAGTTTGAGTAAACTCCGGGAGTTGGTGATGGACAGGGAGGCCAGACGTGCTGCAGTCCATGGAGTCACAAAGAGTCTGACATGACTGAGCCATTGAACTGAACTGAACTGAGGTCTAACTGGTCCATTGTATCATTTGGAGCTTGTATTTTCTTGTTAATTTTCTGTTTTGTTGATCTATACATAGGTGTGATTGGGTTATTAAAGTCCCCCCACTTTATTGTCTTACTGTTAATTTCCTCTTTCATACTTGGTAGCATTTGCCTTTCATATTGAGGTGCTCATATATTGGGTTCATATATATTTAGAATTGTTATATCTTTTTCTTGGATTCATCCTTTAAGCATTATGTAGTATCCTTCTTTGTCTCTTATCATGGTTTTTATTTCAAAGTCTATCTTTATTATATGAGTACTGTTACTCCTGCTTTCTTTTGGTTCCCATTTGCATGACATATTTTTCTCCAGCCCTTCACTTTCAGTCTGTATGTATAGGACATTGAAATTTAAAATTATCCCCAATAAAACCATGCCAACCAGAAAGGCATATATATGGGTTTGATTCCTGGTCAGGGAGCAAGATCCCACATGCCTCACCCATGAGTTTACATGCTTCAACTAAAGATGCTGCATGCCACAACAAATTTCAAGAATCCTACATGCTGCAACTAATATCCAGCACAGCCAAAAAAATTAATTAAATAAAGTTATTATAAAATATTGGCTATAGTCCTTGTGTTGTACATTACATACTAACGTCTTGTTTTATACTGAGGAACTTGCACCTCATAATCTCTTACCCCAATTCCTGTCCCCCCGCCTCTCTCCACTGTTGAACATTACTTTGTTCTCTGTATTTATGAGTCTGTTTTTGTTTTGTTATGTATGTTCACTTTTTTGTTTTGTTTTCAGATTCCACATGTAGGTGAAATCATATAGTAGCTATCTTTCTCTGTATGATTTATTTCACTAAGCATGAACCTTTAGGTTCATCCACATCCGTGTTGATGGCAAAATTTCACTATTTTGCATGACATTACTATGTCATACATAGATATACATGTCGTCTTTATCCATTCATCTACTGATAGACACTTAGGTTGCTTCCATGTCTTGGCTATTATAATAGGGTTATTTTTTTCCACTGAGAATGAATCTTTGCTTTCTATTTCTGACATTTCAGTATTAGTATAAGGGAAAAAAACAAATTTCTGTATTTTAATCTTTTTTTTCTTTTTTTTTAAACATTTTTTATTAGTTTTGCCAAACAATGACATGATATCACCATGGGTTTACATATGCTCCCCCTCCAGAACCCCCCTCCCTCCTCCCTCCCCCCGGGAAATCTCGTTGCACCAGTCCCAAGCATCAATCCTGGGCCGGCTATTGCTTAGACATATGATAATTAACATGTTTCAATGCCATTCTCCCATATCATCCCACCCTTTCCCTCATCCACAGAGGCCCTGAGTGTATTTTAATCTTGATAAACCTGGCTAAAGATTTATCAACTTTGTTTATCTTTTAAAAAAACTATCTCTTGGTTTCATTGCTATTTCTACTGTAATCTTTGACTTCATTTTATTCATGTCCTTCTTAAATCTTTATTATTTTTCCCTCTATTGACTTTGGCTTTTGTTTCTTATTCTTTTTCCAATATATTTTGTGGTAAATTAGTTTGATTATTTGAGAGTTTATTGTTCCTTGAAGTAGGCTTGTATTCCTATAAATGTGTCTTAGGGATGCTTTTGCTGCATTTCATGGATTTAGGGAAGTTGTGTTTCCATTTTCATTGGTCTTGAGTTATTTTCTGATTTCCATTTTGATTTCCTAAAAACTCTTTCTTTAACTCTTTGATTTTTAGTACTGTGTTGTTAAGTTTCCACAGGTTTGTGCTTTTCCCATTTTTCTTCCTGAAACTGACTTCTAGTTTCACATTTTTCTGGTTAGAAAAAATGCTTGATATGATTCCTGTCCTTTTGAATTTTCTGACACTTAGTATGTTGCCTGGCATGTGATCAGTCCTGGATTGCATGAAAAGAATTTGTATTCTACTGTTTTGTTTTTCTTTTTTATTTTTTTACTTTACAATATTGTATTGGTTTTGCCATACATTGACAAGAATCTCCTGTTTTTTGAATGGAGTTTCTTACCAGCTCAGTTGTGTCCAACTCTTCTCAACCTCATGGACAACACCACACCAGGTCTCTCTGTCCATCAACAACTCCCGGAGTTTACACAAACTCATTTCCATCGACTTGGTGATGCCATACAACCACCTCATCCTCTGTCATCCACCTTTCCTCCTGCCTTCAATCTTTTCCATCATCAGGGTCTTTTCCAATGAGTTAGTTCTTCATATCAGGTGGCCAAAGTATTGGAGTTTCAGATTCAAGCATCAGTCATTCCAATGAATATTCGGGACTGATTTCCTTTAGGTTTGACTGATTTGGCTCCTTGCAGTCCAAGGGACTCTAAAGCTTCTTCTCTAACACCACAGTTCAAAAGCAACAATTCTTCAATGCTCAGCTTTCTTTATGGTCCAAACTCTCACATTCATATATGACTACTGGAAAACCCTTAGCTTTGACTAGATGGACTTTTGTTGGCAAAGTAATTTCTCTGATTTTTAATATGTTGTCTAGATTGGTCATAGCTTTTCTTCCAAGGAGCAAGTGTCTTTTAATTTCATGGCTGCAGTCACCAACCACAATGATTTTGGAGCCCCCCCCCCAAAATAAAGTTTTTCCATGTTTCCATTGTTTCCCCATCCATTTGCCATGAAGTTTGGGACTGAATGCCATGATCTTGCTCTTTTAGAAATTTTAGTCAACTTTTTCACTCTCCTCTTTCACTTTCATCAAGAGGTTCTTTAGTTCCTCTTCACTTTCTGCCATATGGGTGGTGTCATCTGCATATCTGAGATTATTGGTATTTTTCCCAGCAATCTTTATTTCAGCTTGTGCTTCATCCAGCCCAGCATTTAATATGTACTCTGCATATAAGTTAAATAAGCAGAGTGACAATATACAGTCTTGATGTACTCCTTTCCCAATTTGGAAACAGTTCATTTTTTCGTGTCCAGTTCTAACTGTTGCTTCTTGGCCTGCATATAGATTTCTCAGGAGGCAGGTCAGGTAGTCTGGTATTCCCATCTCTTGAAGAATTTTTCACAGTTTTTTTTGCGATCCACAGAGTCAGCGGCTTTGGCATAGTCAGTAAAGGAGATATAGATGTTTTTCTGAAATTCTCTTGTTCTATCCATGATCCGGCATATGTTGGCAATTTGATCTCTGATTCCTCTGCCTTTGCTAAATCCAGCTTGAACATCTGGAAGTTTATGGTTCATGTACTGTTGAAGCCTGGCTTGGAAAATTTTGAGCATTACTTTGCTAGCATGTGAAATCAGTGCAATTATGCAGTAATTTGAGCATTCTTTGGCATTGCTTTTCTTGTAGGTATCTATTAAGTTTCTTATAGATGCCTATTATGTTCAACTGATCTAGTGTGTCATTTAAGACCATTCTTTCCATATGAATTTTCTGTCTGGTTGATCTGCCTCTTGGTATAAATGGGGTGTTAAAGTCTTCTACTATTATTGTATCATTATCAATTTTACACTTTATGCCTGTTAATGTTTGTGCATTTAGGTGCCCATGTATTAAGTTCATAGAAATGTTCAGTTCAGTTGCTCAGTCATTTCTGACTCTTTGAGACCCCATGAACTGCAGCACACCAGGCCTCCCTGTCCATCACCAATTCCCGGAGTCCACCCAAACCCATGTCCATTGAGCCGGCGATTCCATCCATCCATCTCATCCTCTGTCATCCCCTTCTCTTCCTGCCCTCAATCTTTTCCAGCATCAGGGTCTTTTCAAATGAATCAGCTTTTCGCATCAGGTGGCCAAAGTTTGGAGTTTCAGCTTCAACATCAGTTCTTCCAGTGAACAACCAGGACTGATCTCCTTTAAGATGGACTGGTTGGATCTCCTTGCAGTCCAAGGGACTCTCAAGAGCCTTCCCCCAAATATTATATTCTCTTTTTTCAATGAGCCCTTTATTATTATGCAATGATGGTTTTGCCTTTTACTATAAACTATGTTACTAAATCTGTTTTGTCTGATATGGATATTGTTACCCTAGCTTTTTCATTTCCATTTGCATGTAGTATATATTTCAATTCTCTCACTTTCAGTCTATGCATGTCTTTATCTCTAAAGTGATTCTCTTGTCAAAAGCATATAGATGGATCTTGTTTTTTGCTTTTCTTTGTATTTGGATTTTGTTTATTTTTAATTTAGTTATTTTAATTGTTTTTTTAATACAACCAGCCACATATATCACCTCCCTCTTGTACTTACCTCCCATCCCCCTCCACTGCATGCATCTAGACCTGAGTTCCCTGTGCTACACCGTATTTTACACATGATAGTGTATTTATGTGAAACCTCATCTCACAATCCATCCCACTCTTCCCTCCCTTCCTGTGTCCAAACATTAGTTCTCTATGACTGCATCTCTAGTCTAACCCTAGAACTTGATTGATCTGTACCATTTTACTAGATTTCCACATACACATATTAATATACGATATTTGTTTTCCTCTTTCTGACTTACTTCATTCTGCATGGCACTCCCTAGGTCTGTCATCTCTATATGACACAGTTCCATTAATTTTATGACTGAATAGCATACCATTGTTTGTATGTACCACATCTTTATCCATTCATCTGTTATTGGAGTCTTAGGTTGTTTCCATGCTATGGCTGTTATATATTTGTCGCAATGAGTATGTGAATGCATGTAACCTTTTTTTCTTCTTCAATTATTTCTTTTTTATTTATTCTTAACTGAAGGATAATTGCTTTACAGTATTGTATTGCTTTCTACCAAATATCAACATGAACAACCATAGATTTACCTATGTCTTCTCCCACTTGAACATCCCTCCCACCTCTCTCCCCATCCTACCAACCTCTAGGTTGTTACCCACGTTTGAGTTCCCTGAGTCATACAGTCAGTTTCCATTGCCTATCTATTTTACATCTGATAATGTTTGTTTCCATGTTACTCTCTCCATATATCCCACCCTCTATTTCCTCCCTCTTAAGCAGTGTCCATGAGTCTGTTCTTTATGTCTGTGTTTCCCTGCTCCTCTGCAAATAGATTCATCAGTACCATCTTTCTAGATTTCATGCTGCTGCTGCTGCTACTAAGTCACTTCAGTCGTGTCTGACTCTGTGCAACCTCAGAGATGGCAGCCCACCAAGCTCCCCCATCCCTGGGATTCTCCAGGCAAGAACACTGGAGTGGGTTGCCATTTCCTTCTCCAATGCATGAAAGTGAAAAGTGAAAGTGAAGCTGCTCAGTCATGCCAACTCTTTGAGACTCCATGGACTGTAGCCTACCAGGCTCCTCCGTCCATGTTATTCTCCAGGCAACAGTACACGAGTGGGTTGCCATTGCCTTCTCCAGTAGATTTCATATATATGCATTAATACATGATATTTGTTTTTTCTATTTGATATTTCTTTCTGACTTACTTCACTCTGTATAATAGGCTCCAGGTTTATCTACCTCATTAGGACTGACTCAAATGCATTCCTTTTTATAGTTAATATTCCATTGTATATATTTACCACAGCTTCTTTATCCATTCATCTGTTGATGGCCATTGGAGTTGCTTCCATGTCTTGACTATTGTAAACTGTGCTTCAGTGAACACTGGGGCATATGTGTCTTTTTCAAATTATGGTTCTCTCAGGGTTTATTTCCAGTAGTGGAGGTGCTCTGTCATAGTGTTATTCATAGTTTTTTAAACAATCTTCCTGGTGACTCAGCAGTAAAGAATATGCATGTGATGCAGGAGCTCCAGGAGATGCTGGTTCAATCCTTGGGTTGGGAAGTTCCCCTGGAGGACATGGCAATCCACTTCAGTATCTTTGCCTAGAGAATTTCACAGGCAGAGGAGCCTCGTGGGCCACAAGGAATTGGACACGACTGAAGCAATAGGGAAAAAAAAAAACCAAAACACTCTTCTCAATATTGGCTATATATTTACATTCTCACCAACAGTACACGAGGATTCCCTTTTCACCACATGCTTTCCAGCACCTATTGTTTATATATATATTTTGAGGATGACCACTCTCACCAGTTTTAGTTGATATCTCATTGTATTTCATTTGCATTTCTCCAATAATGAGCGACTTTGAGTGTCCTCCCATGCATTTTTTTTTTTTGGTCATGTGTATGTCTTTTTTGGAGAAATGTCTATTTAGGTATTCTGCCCATTTATTGAATGGGTTGTGTTTTTTGTTTTGTTGTGGTGGTGGTTTGTTTTTGATTCTGAGCTGCTTTCATGTTTTGGAGATTAATTCTTTGTGAATTAATTCATTTGCAATAATTTTCTACCTTTCTGAGAGTTGTATTTTATTCTTGTTTATTGTATTATTTGCAGTACAAATGCTTTTAAGTTTAATCAGATCCCATTTGGTTTATTTTGTTTGTTTTTATTTCCATTACTCTAGCAGATGGGTTAATGAGTATCTTGTTGCCTATATATGCTTATGTTTTCCTCAAAGACTTTTATAGTTTTCTTAGATTTAGGTCTTCAATCAATGTTGAGTTTACTTTTGTGTATGGCATTAGGAAGTGTTCTAGTTTCATCCTTTTACACATTGCTGTCCAGTTTCTCCAGAACCGCCTCTTGAAAAAGCTTTCTTTTCTCCATTATATAATCTTACACCTTTGTCAAAAATAAGGTATCAGTAGGTGCAGGGATTTTTCTCTGGGCTTTCTAGCTTGTTTCAATGGTCTATATTTTTGTTTATATGCCACTACCATACTTTCTTGATTGCTACAGCTTTATAGTGTATAGTAAAGTTAATTTCTACAGCTACATTTTTCTATCTCAAAACTTCTTTATTTACAATAGCCAGGACAATGAAGCAACCTAGATGCCCATCAACTGAGGAATGGATAAGAAAGCTGTGGTACATATACACAATGGAATATTACTCAGCATTAAGGAAAAATTCATTTGAATCAGTTCTATTCAGATGGACGAAACTGGAGCCCATTATCCAGAGTGAAGTAAGCCAGAAGCAAAAACAACAATACAGTATATTAACGCATATATATGGAATTTAGAAAGACAGTAATGAGAACCCAGCATGCGAGACAGCAAAAGGAACGCAGATGTATAGAATAGACTCGTGGCCTCTGTGGATGAGGGAAAGGGTGGGATGATATGGGAAATGGAATTGAAACATGTTAATTATCATATTTCTAAGCAATAGCTGGCCCAGGATTGATGCTTGGGACTGGTGTAATGAGATTTCCCGGCGGGAGGGAGGAGGGAGGGGGGTTCTGGAGGGGGAGCATATGTAAACCCATGGTGATATCATGTCATTGTTTGGCAAAACTAATAAAAAAAAGAAAAGAAAAAAAAAACTTCTTTGGCTATTCGGGGTCTATTGTGTTGCCATACAAATTGTAAAGTATTTTGCTGTAGTTCTGTGAAAAATGATACTGGTAAATTTATGGGGATTGCATTGAATCTGTAGATTTCTTTGAATAATATAGTCATTGTCAAAATATTGGTTCCTCCAATCCAAAGACATGGCATATCTCTCCATCTGTTTACATCATCTTTGATTTTTTCATCAGTGTCTCATAAGTTTCTTCATATAGGTCTTTTGTCCCTCTAGGTACGTTAATTTTTAGATATCTTAACCTTTTAGTTGTAGTAGCAAATGGAATTATGTCTTTTACTTAACTTTCTGACCTTTCATTATTAGTGTGTAGGAATACAAGGGGTTTCTGTGTATTAATTTTGTATTCTGTGACTTTACTAAATTCACAGCTGTAGCAATTTTCTGGGGACAAATTTAAGGTTTTCTACGTAAAGCTGGTATATGTCCTCTTGGAAGATGTCACAATTACCCCTACCATTGAACCTTAAGGCTGCCATAGAGCCTTCAGAATCTAAGGGTAGGCCACCTCAGGCCAAACCCATTAGCAGAAAATTGTATTAAAGTCTTATGAACATGGCCCTGTCTACCAGAGCAAGATCCAGTTTTCCCAACAGGCAATTTCTCCCATCAGGAAACTTACACAAGCCTCTTATCCACATTCATCAGAGAGCAGACAGAAGGAAAATGACAATCACATAAAATTAACCAAAATGATCATATGAACCACAGCATTGTATAAGTCAGTGAAACTATGAACTATGCCATGTATGGCCACCCAAGATGGATGGCTCATGGTGAAGAGTTCTGGCGAAATGTGGTCTACTGGAGAAGGAAGTGGCAAACCACTTCAGCAGTTTTGCCTTGAGAACACCATGAACAGTATGAAAAGGCAAAAACATATGACATTGAAAAATGAACCCCCCAGGTCAGTAGGTGCCCAATATGCTACTGGAGAAGGGGCAGAATTAGCTCCAGGAGGAATGAAGAGGCTGAGCCAAAGCAGAAACAACACACAGTTCTGGATATATCTGGTGTTGAAAGTAAATTCTGAAGCTGTAAAAAAACAATATCGCATAGGAACCTGGAATGTTAGGTCCATGAATCAAGGTAAATTGGAAGGGATCAAGCAGGAAATGGCAAGAGTGAACATAGACATTTAAGGAATCAGTGAACTTAAATGGATGAGAATGGGCAATTTTAATTCAGATGATGATTTTATCTACTACTGTGGGCAAGAATACCTTAGAATAAATGGAGCAGCCCTCATAGTCAATAAAAGTTGGAAATGCAGTATTTGGGTGCAGTCACAATAAAAAACAGAATGATCTCTGTTTGTTTCCAAGGCAAATCATTTAACACCGCAATAATCCAAGTATATGCCCCAACCACTAATGTCAAATAAGATGAAGCTGAATGATTCTAGAAAGACCTACAAGACCTTCTAGAACTAACACCAAAAAGAAAGATGTCCGTTTCATCATAGGGAACTGGAATGCAAACATATGGCATCAAGAGATCTGGAGTAACAAGCAAGTTTGGCCTTGAAGTACAAAATGAAGCAGTGCAAATACTAACGGTGTTTTGCCCAGAGAACCCACTGGTCACAGTAAATACCCACTTCCAATGACAACAGAGATGACTGTATACATGGATGTCACCAGGTGGTCAATTCCGAAATTAGATTGATTATATTTCATTTTATTTTTCACAGTCAAAGATGAATCTCTTTACAGTCAGCAGAAACAAGACCTGGATCTGGAGAGGGGGAACTAAGATGGCAGAGGAATAGGACGGGGAGTCCACTCTCTCCCCAATAAATACAGCAAAAGAACATTTAAAAACCGAGCAAACTCCATAAAACAACATCCGAATGCTGGCAGAGGACATCAGGCATCTGGAAAGGCAGCCCGTTGCCAATGAAAGAGGGTAGGACAAAAAAAAAAGTAAAAAGAGAGGCAAAGAGTTAGGAACTGAGATCCCTCCCGAGAAGGGAGTCCCAAAAAAGAGAGGGGTTTCCGAACACCAGAAATCATTCTCCCCAGCGGATCTATGGCGGATCTCGGAGGGCAACGTAAATGGGAGTAAAAATAGATAAATAATTAAGCCCCCCAGATTGCATCTCTAACTGTAACTCCCAGTGGAGCGGCAGCCCGGGTGCCCCATCCCCCACTAGCCCGCAAGGACTGTTCAGGGAGGGGCGGGCTGCTCGCTTAGGGAGAGGACTGGGACTGAACGCTGGGGCACCTAACCGAGGGTACTAACCGGAGATAGACCACTGGGTAGCTTTCCCAAGGAAGAGCCCCCGCCAGGCTTGCACACAGAAGAAAGGGCAGCAAGGATTCGGTCCGCTGCGCGAGACAGCCGGGAGGAGTTGGGCGGCAGCGGGCTGCGGACCTGCCCAGCCCCCGCCGGAGAGTGGCCCCGGCGAGACTTCTGCTCCCAGACCACGGGCAGAACTGGGTGCTAGCCAAGACCGCTGGGGATTCTGGACAGTCGCCGCCAGAGATCGGCGCTCCACACACCTGAGAAAGCACGCCCAGCTGCTCGCCGAGAAAATAGAGTGGCTGGGCCGGGGGAGGGGAGAAGTCGCAGCCCACAACTGCACCAGGCGGGCGACCAACCAAGAGCCTGAGCAGAGGGGGCGGGGAAAGCGCACTCTCCAGGAGCAGGGCAAACCCCAGAGCGCTGAATAGACACTGAAGAGACCACCAAACAGAAGACACTAAAACAAGCAGAGCGAACCACTTTGGAGCTGACAGGAGCAACAGATTAATTCCCCACAGGTTCCACAGACTGCATAGAAAGGAGTCTATAGGCCGTGAGAAGTGCAAGCCAGTCCAAGGAACCATCCAAAAATGAACTGATCCCTCAATGTACACAACAGTACCAGAGAAAGCCCTAAATATAATTTTACCAGGACCATCTTTTAAATTTTTTAAAAACTTTTTGTATACTACTTTTTTATTTTTTATTTTTATTTTTAGAATTTTTTAGTCCCCTATAATCCCGTTATTTATTTTCTTTTATTTTCCTTTTTAAAAATCACCTCTCTCTCCCTTATTTTATTTTCCATTTTATTTCTTTCTTTTCATATCTCCTCTTTTTCCCTTTTTTATTTTTAATTGAATTTTTGTTGTTGTTGTATTCTTATTTTATTCGTTATTTTTCTTTCTTTCTTTCTTTCTTTTTGTAAAAGTACTTTTGAGAATCCAATCTTTACTCTAGATTTTTAATCTTTGCTTCTTAGTATTTGGTATCAACTTTGTATCTTTAAGAATCCAAGCTTCAGTACCCATTGTTACTTGGGAGTGAGATCACTGGCTTGAATGCTCTCTCCCCATTCTTGATTCTCCTTTTATTTTTCTCTTTCCCACCAAGTTACCCCTTTCATTCCCCGCCCCCTTTATCTTCTCTACCCAACTCTGGGAATCTGTTTGAGTGTTATGAGTGGTGAAGAACACCGACATAACTGACCACTGGCTGGATCTGTCTCTGTCCATCAGACTCCCTCGTTTCTCTCTCTGGTCACTTCTGTCTCCTTCCTCCCTCTTTTCCTCTTGGTATAACTCTGTGAACATTTCCAAGGGATCCAGGCTGTGCAGAGCACACAGAGAAGTAATCAACTGGCCACTTCACTCTCTCACCATCTGATTCTTCTATTCTCCTTCTGGTCCATGACATGTAACTCTATGTACCTGTCTGGGTGTCCCTCACTGTGGAGAAACTTCTCATCAATAAACTAGACGTTCTACCATCATTACTGCATAGATGAAGGAGTCCTGAGGCTACTGGAAGACAGGAGACTAAACCCAGATCCTGAGAATTCCAGAGAACTCCTGGATCCAGGAATTAATTAATCGAAAGGAGCTCAACAAACTCCTCTATATCTAAACTGAAACCAAGCACCCACCAAGGGCCAACAAGCTCCAGAGTAAGATATACCAAGCAAGTTCTCCAGCAACACAGGAACATAGCCTGGAGCTTCAATACACAGGTTGCCCAAGGTCACACCAAGCCCACGGACATCTCACAATCCTTTACTGGACACTTCATTGCTCCTTAGAGTGAGGAAACCAAGATCCACCCACCAGAACACCACACAAGCTTTCCCAACCAGGAAACTTGAACAATCCACACATCCAACCCCACCCATAGTGAGGAACCCCCACAAAAAAGGGACAACACAGCAACATAAACAAGATGAAAAGGCAGAGAAATACCCAGCAGATAAAGGAACAAGATAAATGTCCTCCAGACCAAACAAAAGATGAAGAGAAAGGATGTCTACCTGATAAAGAATTCTGAATAATGATAGTGAAAATGATCCAAAATCTGGAAAATAAGAAGGAGTTGCTGTTCAATAACCTGCAGGCAAGGATTGAGAAGATGCAGGTAAGCTTTAACAAGGACTTAGAAGAAATGAAAAAGAGTCAAAATACAATGAATAATGCAATAAATGAGATTAAAAAAACACCCTGGAGGAAACTAACAGTAGAATAATAGAGATAGAAGACAGGATAAGTGAGGTAGAAGACAGAATGGCAGAAATAAACGAAACAGAAAGGAAAAATGAAAAAAGAATTAAAAGAAATGAGGACAATCTCAGAGACCTCTGGGACACTGTTAAATGCACCAATATTCGAATCATAGGAGTCCCAGAAGAAGAAGACAAAAAGAAAGACCATCAGAAAATTCTTGAAGAGATAATTGTTGAAAACTACCCTAAATTGGGAAAGCAAATAACCACTCAAATCCAAGAAACCCAGAGAGTCCAAAACAGGATGAACCCCAAGCAGAACACCCCAAGACACATTTTAATCAAATTAACGAATATCAAACTCAAAGAGCAAATACGAAAAGCAACAAGGGAAAAACAACAAATAATGCACAAGGGGAATCCCATAAGGAAAACAGCTGATCTCTCAATAGAAACGCTTCAGGCCAGAAGGGAATGGCAGAACATACTTAAAATCATGAAATAAAATAATCTACAACCTGGATTACTGTACCCAGCAAGGATCTCATTCAAATTTGAAGGAGAAATCAAAAGCTTTCCAGACAAGCAAAAGCTGAGAGAATTCAGCAACACCAAACCACCACACAAACGAATGCTAAAGGATCTTTCCTAGATAGGAAACACAGATGGGGTATATAATCTCAAACCCAAAACAATGAAGCAAATGGCAATGGGATCATACTTATCAATAATTACCTTAAATGTAAACGGGTTGAATGCCCCAACCAAAAGACAAAGATTGGCAGATTGGATACAGAAACAAGACCCCCATATATGTTGTCCACAAGAGAATCACCTCAAACCTAGGGACACATATACACTGAAAGTTAAAGGCTGGAAAAAGATATTCCATGCAAATAAAGACCAAAAGAAAGCAGGAGTGGAAACACTCATATCAGATAAAGTAAACTTTAAAATAAGGGCTGTGAAAAGAGATAAAGATGGACAATACATAATGATCAAAGGATCAATCCAAGAAGAAGAAATAACAATTATAAATATTTATGCACCCAACATAGGAGCACCACAATATGTAAGGCAAATGCTAACAAGTATGAAAGGGGAAATTAACAACAACACAATAATAGTGGGAGACTTTAATACACCATTCACACCAATGGATAGATCAACTAAACAGAAAAATAAAAAGGAAACGCAATCTTTAAATGATACAATAGACCAACTAGACCTAATTGATATCTATAGGTCATTCCACCCCAACAAAATGAATTTCACCTTTTTCTCAAGTGCACACGGGACCTTCTGCAGGATAGATCACATCCTGGGCCATAAATCTAGCCTTGGTAAATTCAAAAATATTGAAATTATTCCAAGCATCTTTTCTGACCACAATGCAGTGAGATTAGATATCAATTACAGGAGAAAACCTTTCAAAACTTCCAACATATGGAGGCTCAAAAACACACTGCTGAATAACCAACAAATCACAGAAGAAATCAGAAAAGAAATCTAATCATGCATAGAAATGAATGAAAATGAAAACACAACAACCCAAAACCTATGGGACACAGTAAAAGCAGTGCAAAGGGGAAAGTTTATAGCAATACAAGCTCACCTCAGGAAACAAGAAAAAAGTCAAATAAATAACCTTACTTTACACCTAAAGCAACTAGAAAAGGAAGAGATGCAGAAGCCCAGGTCTAGTAGAAGGAAAGAAATCTTAAAGATCAGGGCAGAAATAAATGCAAAGGAAATCAAAGAGACCATAACAAAAATCAACCAAGCCAAAAGCTGGTTCTTTGAGAAGATAAATAAAATTGACAAACCATTAGCCAGACTCATCAAGAAAAAAAGGGAGAAGAACCAAATCAACAGAATTAGAAATGAAAACGGAGAGATCACAACAGAAAACACAGAAATACAAAAGATTATGAGACTATTATCAGCAACTATATGCAAATAAACTGGACAACCTGGATGAAATGGACAAATTCCTAGAAAAGTACAACTTTCCAAGACTAAACCAGGAAGAGATAGATAATCTTAATAGACCCATCACAAACATGGAAATTGAAACTGTAATCAGAAATCTTCCAAAAAACAAAAGCCCAGGACCAGATGGCTTCACAGCTGAATTCTACCAAAAATTTAGAGAAGAGCTAACACCTATTCTACTCAAACTCTTCCAGAAAATTGCAGACGAAGGTAAACTTCCAAACTCATTCTATGAGGCCACCATCACCCTAATTCCAAAACCCGACAAAGATGCCACAAAAAAGGAAAACTACAGGCCAATATCACTGATGAACATAGATGCAAAAATCCTTAAAAAAATTCTAGCAAATAGAATCCAACAACACATTAAAAAGATCATACATCATGATCAAGTAGGCTTTATCCCAGGGGTGCAAGTATTCTTCAATATTCACAAATCAATCAATGTAATACACCACATTAACAAATGGAAAAATAAAAACCACATGATTATCTCAATAGATGCAGAGAAAGCCTTTGACAAAATTCAACATCCATTTATGATAAAAACCCTCCAAAAAGCAGGAATAGAAGGAACATACCTCAACATAATAAAAGCTACATATGACAAACCCACAACAAACATTATCCTCAATGGTGAAAAAGTGAAAGCATTTCCCCTGAAGTCAGAAACAAGACAAGGGTGCCCACTCTCACTACTACTATTCAACATAGTTTTGGAAGTCTTGGCCACAGCAATCAGAGCAGATAAAGAAATTAAAGGGATCCAGATTGGAAAAGAAGAAGGAAATCTCTCTCTGTTTGCAGATGACATGATCCTCTACATAGAAAACCCTAAAGACTCTATCAGAAAACTACTAGAGCTAATCAGTGAACAGAGTAAAGTTTCAGGATACAAAATCAACACACAGAAATCCTTGGCATTCCTATACACTAACAATGAGAAAACAGAAAGAGAAATTAAGGAAACAATTCCTTTCACCATCGAAACAAAAAGAATAAAATACTTAGGAGTATTTCTACCTAAAGAAACAAAAGACTTGTATATAGAAAACTATAAAACACTGATGAAAGAAATCAAAGAGGACACAAATAGATGGAGAAATGTGCCGTGTTCGTGGATTGGAAGAATCAGTATAGTGAAAATGAGTATACTACCCAAAGCAATCTATAGATTCAATGCAATTCCTATCAAGCTACCAGGTCTTTTTCAGAGAATTAGAACAAATAATTTCACAATTTGTATGGAAATACAAAAAACCTCGTGTAGCCAAAGCAATCTTGAGAAAGAAGAATGGAACTGGAGGAATCAATCTGCCTGACTTTAGGCTATACTGCAAAGCCACAGTCATCAAGACAGTATGGTACTGGCACAAAGACAGAAATATAGATCAATGGAACAAAATAGAAAGCCCAGAGATAAATCCACACACCTATGGACACGTTATCTTTGACAAAGGAGGCAAGAATAGACAATGGAGAAAAGACAATCTCTTTAACAAGTGGTGCTGGGAAAACTGGACAGCCACTTTAAAAGAATGAAACTAGAACACTTTCTAACACCATACACAAAGATAAACTCAAAATGGATCAAAGATATAAACATAAGACCAGAAACTAGAAAACCCCTAGAGGAAAACAAAGGCAAAACAGTCTCCAACATGAACCAAAGCAGGATCCTCTATGATCCACCTCCCAGAATATTGGAAATAAAAGCAAAAATAAACAAATGGGACCTAATTAAAATGAAAAGCTTCTGCACAACAAAGGAAACTAAAAGCAAGGTGAAAAGGCAGTCTTCAGAATAGGAGAAAATAATAGCAAACGAAGCAATGGATAAACAATTAATCTCAAAAATATACAAGCAACTCCTGCAGCTCAATTCCAGAAAAGTAAACGACCCAATCAAAAAGTGGGCCAAAGAACTAAACAGACATTTCTCCAAAGGAGACATACAAATGGCTAACAAACACATGAAAAGATGCTCAACATCACTCATTATCAGAGAAATACAAATCAAAACCACAATGAGGTACCACTTTACACCAGTCAGAATGGCTGCCATCCAAAAGTCTATAAGCAATAAATGCTGGAGAGAATGTGGAGAAAATGGAACCCTCTTACACTGTTGGTGGGAATGCAAACTAGTACAGCCACTATGGAGGACAGTGTGGAGAATCCTTAAAATACTGGAAATAGAACTGCCATATGACCCAGCAATCCCACTGCTGGGCATACACACCGAGGAAACGAGAATTGAAAGAGACACGTGTACCCCAGTGTTCATCGCCATATTGTTTACAATAGCCAGGACATGGAAGCAACCTAGATGTCCATCAACAGACGAATGGATAAGAAAGCTTGGGTACATATACACAATGGAATATTATTCAGCCATTAAAAAGATTAATTTGAATCAGTTCTATTCAGGTTGACGAAACTGGAGCCTATTATACAGAGTGAAGTAAGCCAGAAGGAAAAACAAAGATACAGTATACTAACACATATATATGGAATTTAGAAAGATGGTAACAAGAGCCCTGTATGCAAGACAGCAAAAGAAATGCAGATGTATAGAACAGTCTTTTGGACTCTATGGGAGAGGGCAAATGTGGGATGATATGGGAGAATGGCATTGAAACATGTTAATTACCACACGTGAAATCAATCGCCAGCCCAGGTTTGATGCTCAGGGTTGGTGCACCGGAATGACCCAGAGAGAGGATATCGGAAGGGAGGTGGGAGGGGGATTCTGGAAGGGGAACACATGTATACCCATGGCAGATTCATGTCAATGTATGGCAAAACCAACACGATAATGTAAAGAAAATTTAAATATATAAATAAATAAATAAATAAATTTTTACGAAAAGCAAATGATGTTTGTTGTGAGTTTGTCATATATAGTCTTTATTATTTTGAGGTAGATTTATGCTCACTTTCTGAAGATTTTTTTGTCATAAATGGGTGTTGAATTTTTTTCACAAACCTTTTCTGTGTCTATTGAGAAAATCCTATGGTTTTTATTCTCAATTTGTTGATGGGAATAACCTCACATTGATTGGTTTGCAGATATTGACAAATTATTGCATCCCTGGGATAAATTCCATTTTATCATGGCACATGAACTGTTTAGCATGTTGGTAGATTCACTTTGTTAGTAACTTTATTGTGTACTGAGGTCTATTTTCATCAGTGATATTGGCCTGTAATCTTTTGTTTTGTTATCTTTGTCTTGTTTGGGTGTCAGGGTGATGTTTCCCTTGAAAAGTGAGTTTGGGAGTGTCCTTTCCTCTGCATGTTTTTGGGCATTTCAAAAGTGTAGGTTTTATCCTCTCAATAAATATTTAGTAGAATTCATCAGTGAAGTCATCTGGTCCTGGATTTTTGCCTATTGGGAGTTTTTGAATCACAGTTTCAATTTTAGAACTTACAATTAGCCTATTCATATTTTCTGTTTCCTCCTAGTCCAGTGTTGGAAGGTTGTACTTCTCTAAGAATTTGTCCATTTCTTACAGATTGTCCATTTTATTGTTGTGTAGTTTCATGTAGTAGTCTCATGATCCTTTCAATTTCTGTGGCATGTGTTATAACTTCTGTTTTTTTCACTTCTAATTTTAATGATTTGAGTCTTCTCCTTTCTTTCTTTTTGTTTCTTGTTAAGTCTGGCTAAAGTTTATCAATTTGTTTATCTTTTCAGGGAACAAATTTTTAGTTGCATTGGTCTTTGGTATTGTTTTCTTTATCTCTATTTCATTTATATCTGCTCTAATCTTTATTATATCGTTCCTTCTACTAACTTTGGGTTTTGTTTGTTCTTTTTCTAATTTGTGTAGGTATAATTTGAGGTTGTTTATTTGATTTTTTTTATTAATGTAAGAATTTAATGTTAAAAACTTCCCTCTTAGAACTGTTTTTGCTGCACCCCATAGGCTTTGGATCATTGTGTTTTTCTTGTCATTTGTCTCAAGGTATTTTTTAATTTCCTCTTTTATTTCTTCAGTAATCCATTGGTTATTTAATAACATATTGTTTAACCTCCATGTGTTTGTGGTTTTTACAGTTTTCTGCTTGTAAATGATTTCTAATCTTATAGCACTGTGGTCAAAAAAAGATGGTCAGTATGATTCAGTTGTCTTAAATTTTGACCCAGAGTGTGATCTGTCCTGAAGAATGTTCCATATGCAGTTAAGAAAGTGTATTCTGCTGCTTTCAGATGTAATTTCCTATAAATATCAGTTAAGGCTATCTGGTCTAATATGTCATTTAAGGTTTATGTTTCCTCATCAATTTTCTATTTGCATGCTCTGTTCATTGGTGTAAGTGAGTGTTCAAACTCCCCAGTATTATTGTGTTATGGTGGATTTACCCTTTTATAAATGGCTGGCAGTGTTTACCTTATATATTGAGGTGTTCCTATATATAATATATTATATATATATATATATATAATTGTTATAACTTCTTGGACTGATACCTTGATCACTACATAATGGCATTCCTTGTCTCTTATAACAGTCTTTATTTTAAAGCCTATTCTGTCAAATATGAATACTGCTGCTCCAGTGTTACTTTGATTTCCATTTGCATGGAATATCTTTTTTCATCCCCTCACTTTCATTAATCATATGTCCTTAGGTCAGAAGTAGGTCTCTTTTCGGAAGCATATATATAATCTTATTTTTGTATCCACTCAACCAGCCTATATCTTTTACTTGAAGCACTTAAGCTACTTATATTTAAGATAGTTACTGACATGTATCTTCCATTTTCTTGATGGTTTGGTTTTAATTTTGTAGGCTTTTTTCCTTACATTTCTCTTTTACTTTCTTCTCTTGTGGTTTGATGACCATCATTAATGTTAAGTTTGTGTAGCTGTTTCTTTTCTGTGTTTCTATCTGTTGTACTTTCTTGTTTGTTTGCTTGTATTTCTCACTTCCCTGCCTAGAGCATTCCTTTGGCATTTGTTGTAATGTTGGTTTTGTAGTGCTGAATTTTTTTAGCTTTTGCTTCTCTGTACAATTTTGTTTTCTGTTTTAGATCTGAATGAGACTCTTCCTGGGTAGATTATTCTTGCTTGTACATTTTACCCTTCATCACTTTAAATATATTATTCCATTCCTTTCTGGCCTGCAGGGATTCTGCTGAGAGATCAACTGATAAACTTATGGGGACTCACTTGTATGTTATTTATTGCTTTTCCCTTGTTGCTTTTAATTTTTTTCCCTATGTTTAAGTTTTGTTAGTTTGATTAATACATGCACTGACATGTTCCTCCTTGGGTTTATTCTGGAATAGACTCTTGGGCTTCTTGGACTTGGGTGACTATTTCCTTTCCCATGTTATGGCATCTATCAAATATAATCTCTTCAAATATTTTCTCAGGCCCTTTTTCTATTTTTCTTCTGGGACCCCTATAATTTGAATGTTGATGAATTTAATGCTGTCCCAGTGGTCTCTTAAATTGTCTTCATTTCTTTTGGGTTTTTTTTTTCTTTATTCCATTCCACAGCTGCAGACACCACCATCCTGGCCTCCAGGGCATTTATTAGTATTTCTGCCTCAGTTATTCTGCTGTTGATCATTTCTAGTGTATTTTACATTTCAGTTATTGTAGTGTTCATCACAATTTCTCCTAAGTTCTTTGTTATGCATCTTCTCTATTTGTGCCTCTGTTCTTTTCCTGAGATCTTAGTTCATCTTTACTATTATTACTTTGATTTCCTTTCCAGGTAGACTGTTTATCTTCTCTTCATTTAGTTGCACGTGTAGGTTTTTATCTTGCTCCTTTATCTGCAACATATCTCTCTGTCATCCCATTTTGTCTTACTTTGTGTGGTCTCCTACCTGCTGACTGCAAGACTGTAGTTCTTCTTGTTTTGGTTTCTGCTCCCTGCTGGGTAGATTTGGTCTGGAGGCTTGTGGTGTTATTGCCTCTTTAGGAGGTTTGATTGGTGTTGTGGTGAGCAGAGCTTGCCTAGGATTTTGAGTGGAGCCTCCACTTTGCTCTGTGGTTGTCACTGCCTTGTCAAGGGTAGGATCGACTCCCTCAGTGATGGAGTAGAAGTCCCCAGTTCTGTTTCTTAGCCCTGTTTCTGATCTGCAATGCAAGGAAGGCAGATTTGGAGCACTCCTACTGGGAGAGAAGCCCCAAAGTATATCTCCTCAGGGGCTATTCATCTGTGGATGTGCTCTGTTATGTCTCCTTTTGCCAGTTCTGCATCCTCACAAAGTATATGGCTGTTGGCACTTCTGTCTTGGCTCCACCTTAATTGTGAGTATGCTGTAGTTTACCCCATGACTTTCTGGCATTGTTTTCATCAGGCCACCAGCACAGACCCACTGAGGTATTGTTCCAGTATTGCGGTAGTTGTATACCTGGATATGCTGTAGAACTATGGAGGCAGCTCATTCTCTGGCCCAGGCCCCACCACAAAGCTCACTGTTGCTAAAGCCAGAGCTGTCCTAGCTCAAGGAGCACTTGTTGTTCTTTCAGATGTTTAGAAGACACTGAATTAAGGAAGCCATCAGCAGAGGGCTAACTCTGATGTCTGTGCAGCTATGAGGAGGTATTTTAGCTCTTTTTCCTTAGTCATGTGGCCTCAGGGGCTCAACTGTGTTTTCAGCCCCACTTCTCTGTGTGGTCCTCCCACCAGAGTCTGCTCCACTCCTGGAACACACAAGCCTGTTAGGCAAGAAAGAGTAGAGGCGGTGATAAGGGCAAGTGGGCTGCTCAGGTGGTGAGAGGGCTGGTCAGTGGTGACAATTGTGAGGGTGGTCATGCTGAGTCCAATGGGAGCCCTCCGTGTGCCTGTGGTGGCAGAGGCTGCTCCATGTGGAGAAGTCGCAATGGCAGTACTGCCCTTTGTGTGTCACCCAACAATGGCACTTGGCTTCTATGGCAGTCTGAGTTTCCTCACTGAGCATTGATGATTGCAGAACTCCCTACTCCCGTCCTCTCAGGCTGTCTCCTCACAGCCAACTGCAGTCCCCTTCATGGTCCTGCTCTCCAGTCTCCACATTCCAGCCCCTATCCCCCATGTGTACAGGTGGACCCCTGTCTCAAGCTGGGACTTGCAGGTCTGTGGCATGGACCATTTGTGTAGTTCTTACTGTCCTGCTTGCCTGCACAAGACTGGTGCTGTGTTCTCCTCTAGGCCCCCAAAGCTCCCCTTCTGTCCCAACTAATCTCCCTGCCACTGAGGGAAGGGGCTTCTCCCTTTTATCTTGTTGCTATTAATTTTTTCTTTGTCCTTTACATTTGACAATTTAATTATAATGTGTCTCAGGGTAGCCCTGTTTGAGATCCTTTGAGCCTCATGAGTCTGGATATTCATTTGTCTCTCCAGTTTGGGGGAAATTTCAGCCACTGCTGAAATATACTTTTTCTGGCCCTTTCTCTTCTCTTTCTATAATTCCCCAAATGCAAATACCATTTCTTTTCATGACCCATAATTTCTGTAGGCTTTTGTCTTTCAGTTTTACTCTTTTTTGTTTTTGCTTTTCTAACTGGATAATTTCCAGTGCCCTAACCTTCAGGTTGCTTATTCTTCAGGAGTCTGCTTTTGAAACTCTTTATTGAATTCTTCCATTATTATATTTTTAATTCTAGGATTTGTACTGTTTTGTTTTGATGGTTACTGTTTCTCTGTTGGACTTCTCATTTTGTTCATTATTTCATTTCCTAATTTTGTTTAATTTTCTGTGTTTTCTTATAGTTCACTAAGCTTCCTTAAGAAGGTTATTCAGAATTGTTTGTCCAACAATTTCTGTTTTCCATTTCTTTATGGTGAATTATTAGAGCTTTACTAGTTTCCCTTGGTATGTCATATTTATCTGATTCTTCATGATTCTTGAATTCTTACATTTTATCTGTGCATTGAGTAACCAGGATCCTCTTCCAGGCCTTACAGATTTGCTTTGACACGGACACTGCTTTACCAGTCAGCTCAATCTGGGTTTCTATATGTGCCTGTTGGTAATATCATGGGCAGATGGATCTTGCAATTATGGCATATTTGGGGATGAAGCAAAGCTCTGAGGATGGGGATGGGGATGTGTCACTGAATGAGAACAGTTGGATATGACTGGCCACCTTGGTTCTGTACCCAAGTAAGGCTGTAGGATAGATCTTCATTTGCTGGATTCTTTAGTAAGGCTTACTAATCAGGACTTGATACTATATCCAGTAGTGAAACAAGTTACAAATTAGCTTCCCTGCTCTTGCAGAACAGGAGGACAAAACCTAGGCCCTGTATAGACCATTATTTGGGGACTCAAATCAGACCAGAGTCTGCACTGAATGTCTTGGTGAGGTGAGGCTGATGGTTTTGCTCTGCAGAGTGGGGAAGTCCATAGAGTATATTTTTTTCAAATGGCACCATGTGGAAAGATGTTGAATAGGCTAGTCATCTTCCCTTGTTCTCTGTTTAAATTCTCTCATCAGAGTGGCTGAAGGCTGTATTCTAAAGTGAGTGAGGCTATGAATTAGAGTCACTGCCTGGCCAGGGGGAGAAGCAGTTCCAAATCTAGGCTCTACATTATCTTAACTAAGTCAATTTTGCTCCCCAAGTTTCCTGATCAAACAGGAACAGTAGTTTTTCTCTGTAAACTATATGCCCCACCTGCTCTCCTCTTTGCTTGGGGGCCACAAGGTTGCACCACTTTCAGGGCTTGTTACTGGCCCTGTTGGTTATATGGAGCAAAATGACACTCTCCAAAGATTATGTCACAGATTCCTTGCCTGGGCAGAAGGAGAGGAGGCTGCTGTATGCTACTCTCATTTTACCAATTAGGCTCTCTAGTTGGGAGAAGGCAGCTGGGTGGAACTTCCCCAGGCCAGAGGTCGGGGGCGGCAGTTGGGAGGACCTACCCAGGGCCAAAGGTAGGGCAAAGACTAATAGAGCTTTGCCAAGAGAATGCACTGGTCATAGCAAACACCTTCTTCCAACAACACAAGAGAAGACTCTACACATAGACATCACCAGATGGTCAACACCGAAATCAGATTGATTATATTCTTTGCAGCCAAACATGGAGAAGCTCTGTATAATCAGCAAAAGCAAGACTGGGAGCTGACTGTGGCTCAGATCATGAAATCCTTATTGCCAAATTCAGACTAAAATTGAAGAAAGTAGGGGAAACCACTAGACCAGTCAGGTATGACATAAATCAAATCCCTTATGATTAGACAGTGGAAGTGAGAAATAGATTTAAGGGACTAGATCTGATAGACAGAGTGCCTGATGGAGGTTCGTGATATTGTTCAAGAGACAGGGATTAAAACCATCCCCAAGAAAAAGAATTGCAAAAAAGCAAAATGGCTGTCTGAGGAGGCCTTACAAATGGCATTGAAAAGAAGAGAAGCAAAAAGCAAAGGAGAAAAGGAGAGATATTCCCATTTGAATGCAGAATTCCAAAGAATAGCAAGGAAAGATAAGAAAGCCTTCCTTAGCAATCAGTGCAAAGAAATAGAGGAAAACAACAGAATGGGAAAGACTAGAGATCTCTTCAAGAAAATTAGAGATACCAAGGGAACGTTTCATGCCAAGATGGGCTAGAAGAGGACAGAAATGGTATGGACCTAACAGAAGCAGAAGATATTAAAGAGAGGTGGCAAGAATACACAGAAGAACTGTACAAAAAATATCCTCACAACCCAGATAATTACAATGGTGTGATCACTCACACTCAGCTAGAGCCAGACATCCTGGAAGCTGAAGTCAGGTGGGCCTTAGAAAGCATCACTACGAACAAAGCTAGTGGAGGTTATGGAGTTCCAGTTGAGCTATTTAAAATCCTGAAAGATGATGCTGTGAAAGTGCTGCACTCAATATGCCAGAAAATTTTGAAAACTCAGCAATGGCCACAGGACTGGAAAAGGTCAGTTTACATTCCTATCCCGAAGAAAGGCAATGCCAAAGAATGCTCAAACTACCTCACAATTGCACTAATTTCACACTCTAGTAAAGTAATGCTCAAAATTCTCCAATCCAGGCTTCAGCAGTACATGAGCCGTGAACTTCCAGATGTTCGAGCTGGTTTTAGAAAAGGCAGAGGAACCAGAGATCAAATTGCCAACATCCGCTGGATTATCAAAAAAGCAAGAGAGTTCCAGAAAAACATCTATTTCTGCTTTATTGACTATGCCAAAGCCTTTGACTCTGTGGATCACAATAAACTGTGGAAAGTTCTGAAAGAGATGGGAATACCAGACCATCTGACCTGTCTCTTGAGAAACCTGTATGCAGGTCAGGAAGTAACAGTTAGAACTGGACATGGAACAACACACTGGTTCCAAATAGGGAAAAGGAGTACGTCAAGGCTGTATATTGTTGCCCTGCTTATTTAACTTATATGCAGAGTATATCACGAGACACGCTGGGCTGGAAGAAGCACAAGCTGGAATCAAGATTGCAGGGAGAAATGTCAATAACCTCAGATACGCAAACGACACCACCCTTATGGCAGAAAATAAACAGGAACTAAAGAGCCTCTTGATGAAAGAGAAAGTGGAGAGTGAAAAATTTGGCTTAAGGCTCAACATTCAGAAAAAAAAAGATCATGGCATCTGGTCCCATCACTTCATGGGAAATAGAAGGGAAACAGTGGAAAAAGTGCCAGACTTTATTTTTCTGGGCTCCAAAATCACTTCAGATGGTGATTGCAGATATGAAATCAAAAGACGCCTACTCCTTGGAAGGAAAGTTATGGCCAACCTGTATAATATATTGAAAAGCAGAGACATTACTTTGCCAACAAAGGTTAGTCTAGTCAAGACTATGGTTTTTCCAGTAGTCATGTATGGATGTGAGAGTTGAACAGTGAAAAAGGCTGAGCGCCAAAGAATTGATGCTTTTGAACTGTGGTGTTGGAGAAGACTCTTGAGAGTCCCTTGGACTGCAAGGAGATCCAACAAGTCCATCCTAAAGGAGATTCAGTCCTGGGTTTTCATTGGAAGGACTGATGTTGAAGCTGAAACTCCAGTACTTTGGCCACCTCATGCGAAGAGTTGACTCATTGGAAAAGACCCTGATGCTGGGAAGGATTGGGGGCAGGAGGAGAAGGGGAAGACAGAGGATGGATGGCTGGATGGCATCACCAACTCGATGGACATAGGTTTGAGTGGACTCTGGGAGTTGGTGATGGACAGGGAGGTCTGGCATGCTGCAGTTCATGGGGTCACAAAGAGTCAGACACGAGTGAACGACTGAACTGAACTGAACTGAACTGAGTTGGGAGAAACGGGCAGTTACTCTCAGCCTTGGCTACGAATTCATCTCACTACCTATTTCAAGCTTCATACTCATTACTGGCTTTTCTCTGAGGACAGTCAACCTTTCCCACCCACTTCTTGACCTGAGCACCATGGAGCCATATTACTCCCAGGAGTTGTCACTAGTCCTTCTTGTTTGATGAGGCTAGAAAATATTCTCCAACAGCAGTTGTGCTGTGATTCAGCTCCAAGAAATTGGACATGTGCAAGTGAAGCTCTAGGGCTGGTAAAACTTCTCATTTGATCTGAATCAGGCAGATCTGCACCCTGCCAAGTTCCCTGGTCAGAGTATGCCCCTGATTTGCTTCTGCAGATGAGCAAAGCCACAGATTGGAATTACTACTTGGACAGGGAAGGTGTGAACTCAGTCTGACAAAAATTGTGTGCTGGCTGTTTCAATCCCTTACCCTCTTCTCCATCACAGCCAGATTTCCAATAATAGACCCCCATGGATCCCCTTCAATCCCTATGTTGCAAGATCAGAGTAGAGGATCCCATAACGTGACCCACAATGCTGTGGAGGTTTGATTGTGACTTAGGGCTCTCTTTTCTTAACAGAGAAACTGGAGAAACAGTAGAAACCTCCTCGTGTGTTGTGCTGGAATGGGGTAGGGGCAGAATGGTCATTGTGTAGACCAAGACATATGTAGAGTCTGTCTTTGTTTCTGTGGAGCAGAAGAGTGCCTCAGATTTATCACTATATTAAATTCTCCCAGTGATATCTTGTTCTTAAATAGTTGTTATCCTTCTTCTTACTTCACAGGTGGTTCAGGGCTTAAAGTGTCTGTCTGCCAAAGCAAGAACCTCAGAAGACATGGGTTCAATCCTTGGATTGGGAAGAACCCCTGGAAGAGGAAATGGCAACCCTCTCCAGTACTCTTGCCTGGAGAATCCCCATGGACATAGGATCCTGGCGGGCCCCACACAACTGAGCATGCACACACAATTTCTTCTAAGGGGTAACAAAGTGAGGAATAACCTTTGTCACTATTGTTACAGAATTAAACTTGAGCCATTCATTTATGTGCCAAAACACACACACACACACACACACACACACACACACACACACACACACACACACACACGCACTCTACTGACATTGGATTGTAGTAAAGAAAATGCACAGAATTTATTGCAAGGTACCCAATGTGAGGCTGAGAAAGGAAAATGGTCTGCTCATGCTCAAAATATATGAACTCCCCCGGGGCTTTCAGGGAATGATTAAAAAAATCAAAATGAGAGAGAAGATTGCAGGATTTGTGATCAGCTCATGGACATTCTTCTAATTGGTTGGTGGTGAGGTAACCAGGTGATATTTCAAGAGTCAGCATCATCAACCAATCTGGAGTCTACCTGCTTGTGGTCAGCATGCAATTAACTTCATCTATGTGGTGAAGCTTTTAATATATGCAAAACAACTCAAGGATATGTCTCAGGACATTATCTGTAAACCTTGAGGAAGAACTAAAGATTTTTCATTTTTTTATGCCTAAAGTATTATTATCATGCCTTGCTTGACTGTTACTTTCTTTCTCCATCTTCCACCCCTCTGATCAAATTTGCTCTTTAGAACTCAGGGAAGGCCTAGGAGGTTAAAGCATTTCTAGAGGCAAGAGACAGGAGACACAGGAGTTCTACCCCCAGCAAGGCCCCACAGTGCCCTGCTCAATTTCACCATTTTCCAATTGATTGTTGAAATCCTTCTCTTCAGAGGTCACTCTTTAGTGACCATTCACATGGACACAAATATCTTTATATTATTTTTGTCAACTCAGAGTAATCTATCGACAAGCCTCTTCCCCCAATTTTACTTTCACCAATTTTACAACCACGATTCTTTCAAGACCCTATGTAGACATACCGTTGGCCATAGTCCATGAATCCTTTTATAACTGAATGTATGGGCATTTCTATATCCAAGTAAAAAGAATGATCAGGTGTCCTGCCTACATTCTCCTCTAGGAAGACTTTCTTTTACTGATGTTCTTCATGATGTCCAAGAAATGGGCCTAAGTGCTACAGCTCTCCACTTTTGGGTGCTCTCTACATGTGGACTATCTGTAGACATGGTGCATGTCTTTTCACTCTCTGTCAACTGATCATACTGACCCTCCATTATGAAACAGGTATAAACTGGGAGAGATAAAATGATGTGTAGCCAGATTAAGAACTTTAAGCACTTAGTCCATTTCCTAGAATTGCTTGTGTTCTCAACACATACCCTGACCTGATCATGTGTAATATATTTTTTACAAAATGTATGATTTTAGTGTGCTCCCAACTTAATGACTTGGTCACTCATATAACAATCAGTTCATGATGGGGAACTGTAGTTGCATGGCAATTTGATTGCTCATGATCAAGCATTCAATTCCTGGTAGGCCCAGTAACAGTTTAAGGATTGTTTCTCTCTGTTCAACATGTCTAATTATTACAGAAATGAAAATCAAAATTAAAATTATGCATCACTACATGCCAGTCAGAATGGCCACCATTAAAAATCTATAAACAATAAATGCTGGAAAGAGTTGCAGAAAATAGAACCCTCCTACAGAGTTGTTGGGAATGTGAATTGATGTAGTCACTATTGAAGAACAGTATGGAGATTCCTTTAAAAACTAAAACTAGAGTTGCCATATGATCCAGCAATCCCAAGCTTGGGCATATATCTCAACAAAACTATAATCCAAAAGATACATGCACCCCAATGTGCATAGCAGGATTATTAGAATAGCCAATTCACATATGATAATTTACATGTTTCAATGCCATTCTCCCATATCATCCCACCCTTGCCCTCTCCCATAGAGTCCAAAAGACTGTTGTATACATCTGCATCTCTTTTGCTGGAGGCAACGTAAATGTCCAGCAACAAATGAATGGATAAATAAAATGTGGCATATAAATATATACAAACACATGATGGAATACTACTCAGCCATAAAAAGAATTAAATAATGCCATTTGGAGTAACCTAGAGACTGTCATGTTAAGTGAAGTAAGTCACAAAGGAAAAGACAAATACTATATGATGTCACTTGCATGTGGAATCTAAATAAGACACTAATATCCTTATTTTTGAAACAGAAATGGACTCAATAGTATAAATAAGATACATGTGGTTGCCATGGGTGAAACAGGGTGGTGTAGGCATGGATTAGGTCTTGGAGATTAGCAGATGCAAACATTTTTAAATAGAATGGATAAACAAGAGCATTGTGTAACATAGGGAATTATATATAAATGTCTTATTATTAACCTAAGCAGAATATTAAAATGCAGAAACATCACTTTACCAACAAAGGTCCATATAGTCAAAACTATGATTTTTCCAGTAGTAATGTACAAGTGTGAAAGTTAGACCATAAAGAAGGCTGAGCATCAAAGAACTGATGCTTTTGAGTTGTGATACTGGAGAAGACTCTTGTGAGTCCCTTGGATATGATGGAGATCAGACCAGTCAATCCTAAAGGAAATCAACCCTGGATATTCATTGGAAGAATTAATGCTGAAGTTGCAGCTTCAATACTTTGGTCACCTGATTCAAAGAGCCAACTCATTGGAAAAGATCTTGATGTTGGAAAGATTAATGGCAGAAGGAGACGGAGACGACAGAAAATAGTGTATTAAGTCTGGTGTGCTGTACTTCATGGGGTCACAAAGAACTGGACATGACTTAGTGACTGAACAACAGCAACAACAATAAACCATAATGGAAAAGAATATAAAGAAAGAAAAAAAGTTATTTCTCTTAACTAGGGTAAATATTGGTAGATAAGATCAGTGTCTTGTCCAAAACCTAAAACACACGTGGAGTAAAAAACTCTAAAAAAATCTGTTAATGAAACTTCTAGAACCATTGGGCCTGCTGAAATAAATGACCTGCATGACAGAATAGATTGCATCACATGCTGGGCCTTTTGCAGAGTTTTTTCTTGTTCTAGCCCCCAGTAAAAACTAGCAACCTTTCAGGTCACTGTCACTTATAACAATCTTATACTACAGAGTCTATATTCCTTTTACCTTAGAAAGCATCTCAGTCATAGTTATTTATGTGGTATGTGATACAAAGTCTAATTTCTGAATACTGTGGTTCATTACTAGTCCTGCTTGGATAGAGTTAGAGCTTACATTTACCTTAATCACAGGGAATGATGTAGTAAATGTATGTTCTGCATTCCAAACACACTTTTTTTTACTTCTGTCATGTAATAGTTTTCTAATATCCCTATGATAGTGACAGATTATGAACAGAAAATATGAAGCAGCCTCCTGAAAATTATTCAAAAACTATCTGTGCACTCCCTTGTAGCATCCTTAGCTAAAACCCTGCTAAGTCAGTCTAGCAAGGGTCTCTAATCCTCCACATATGATTTCTTTCTATAGCTGATCAGGTGTCTCCTACTACACCATCCACCAGGTGATGTCTGGGAAAACTAACATGACTTGATCAAGAATTAAATTAACCAAAATCCCCTTACATCCCATGACTTTTCCTAGTAATTTTTCTTCTGCTACTCCCTCAGGCTTCTTTTCTATAAATTCCTACTTGCACAATTATATCCTCAGAATTGAACTCGGTTCAATACTGAGAACTCTCTTATCTTATTGTTTAAATAAGTCTGTTTTTACTGACCTATTGTTTAGTTTCGGGCTTTCTCTGACAGTAATCAGAATAAATCACCCTAGCCAGTACACAAATCCCCTTCCTGCTTGCTAATTCAGAAGTAGGAGGAGCCCACTATGGCTAGGTGGGCTCCCATTCAAATGAATCACTTCCATCCAACTTCCATTCAAATGAACCACTGTTTTGTCTCCTGATGGAAGCATTCCATTTTCTGAAGCTACAATTTATAGGCAGCAGAGCATAAATTTGAGGGACAGGGAACAAATATTGTGCTAGTATCATTTCCATGTCAGATTCCTAGACCTATGATCCTGGATATAAGAGAAACAGCACCATATGTTGTAAACTGATTCAGAGCATGCACAACCGCCTGGAGAACTTTACTAGAGTGCTGGAACATACGCCTACCTAATTGACTAAGTAGTTGAATCTTCTAAAGGCCTATCTGCTACTCTATCAATCAACTGCTTCAGAATGGTGGGGAACATGCTATGACCAGAAAATTCTATTCGCATCGACCTATTGCTATACTTCTTTTGATTAGAAGTGAGTTTCTTGATTAGAAACAATGCTATGTGGAGCATCATAACAACAGATAAGGCATTCTATAAATGCATAGATGGTTGTTTTACTTGAAGCATTGCATGAAGGGATGGCAAACCTATATCCACAGGAAGTGTATCTCTCAGTAAAGACAAATCACAAGCCGTTCAATGATGGAAGTAGTCCAGTGTAATCAACTTGACACCCAGTACCTGACTAAACATGTCAGAAAATCTATAACAGGAATGACGTATTGCAGCCTGCTGCTGTCATTTTGGAAACTTAGCTTTTATGAGTGAAAATCAATATTGTTGAGCCCTTACATAACCTACATCCCTACTATCATTGCCACTTTGTTGAAGAGCCCTTTGGGTAATAACAGGGGATCTGGAAAGAGGGTGACTGGTATCCATATATATTTCTCCTATCCACTTAATTGTTGAAGTACTGCTTTGCTTAGATCACACACTGTACACACATATTTTATGTTATTTTGCTCGCTGAGATAAATGTATTCACCTACTTCTTGCCAAAATTCACTGGTCACCAGTTTCTAATCAAGTTCAAGTCCCTAAGCACCAAGTCATACTATTGGCCATAAATCATGAATCAGCATGATTTAAACCAGCGAATCCTAAAGGAAATCAACCCTGAATATTCAATGGAAGAACTGTTGCTGAAGCTGAATCTTTAATTCTTAGGCCACCTGATGCAAAGAGTCAAGTCGTTGGGAAAGACCCTGATGCCAGGAAAGATTGAAGGCAAAATGAGAAACGGGCAGCAGAAGATGAGATGGTTAGATAGCCTCACCAATTTAATGAACATAAAATTGAGCAAAATCCAGGAGATAGTGGACAGAGGAGCCTGGTGTGCTACAGTTCATGGGATTACAAGGAGTAAGACACAAATTAGCAACTGAACAACAACAGCAACATGACCAGCATATAATTGCCCTTCTGGCCATTTCTTCCTCCAACCAAAGTGAACCATCAAGTGACCGCCTGAAATTCTACCCACTAGAGAATTTCTCCTTGCTACTATCTTTCATAAAATTTCCAGAGAAGGGATGTATGGATGTAGTTCTCCAAATTTTGTGCCTTCATATTGTATAGAATCATCATTAAACAAGGAGAGTCTTTTTCCCTTCTTTGTCAACAATCTAAAGTTTTCCATGAAGTCATAATTACAGTTTGAGACAGAGTAAATTATGTAGCAGAAGTAAGTACCATAGGCATTTGAGCCTCTTCTTCATGTGATTTACTTGTGCCAACAGGACATGTCCTTACCCAATCACATACATAACACTTTTATTTAAATATAGTATTTTAGTGCACTCCAAACCCTATGAGAAGAATAACATTCAGTCCATGATGAACAGTCCTAGTCGTCTGTTGGCTCAGTGACCCATGATCAAGCATTTAGTATGTCAAGGTTGTATATTGTCACCCTGCTTATTTAACTTATATGCAGAGTACATCATGAGAAATGCTGGGCTGGATAAAGCAAAAGCTGGAATCAAGAATGCTGGGGAAAATATCAATAACCTCAGATATGCAGATGACACTACCCTTATGGCAGAAAGAAAAGAGGAACTAAAGAGTCTTTTTATGAAGGTAAAAGAGGAGAGTGAAAAAGTTGACTTAAAACTCAACATTCAAAAACTAAGATTATGGCATTTGGTCTCAATATTTCATGGCAAATAGATGGAGAAACAAAGGCAACAGTGACAGACTTTATTTTCTTTGTCTCCAAAATCACTGAAGATGGTGACTGTGGCCATGAAATTAAAAGACACTTGCTCTTTAGAAGAAAAGCCATGACAATTCTAGACAGTGTATGAAAAAGTAGGGACATTACTTTGCCATCAAAGTCTGTATATTCAAAGCTCTGGTTTTTTAATAAGTCATATATGGGTGTGAGAGTTGTACCACAAAGAAGGCTGAGCACTGAAAAAATCGATGCTTTTAAACTGGTGTTGGAGAAGACTCTTGGGAGTCCCTTGGACTGCAAGGAGATCAAACCAGTCAATCCTAAAGAAATCAATGTATGGCTAAACCAACACAATAATGTAAAGAAAAAAATAAATTAAAAAAAAAGAAATCAACCCTGAATATTCATTGGAAGGACTGATGCTGAAACTGAAACTCCAATACTTTGGCCACCTGATGTGAAGAGCCAACTTATTAGGGAATACCCTGATGCTGGGAAATCTTGAAGGTAGGAGGGGAAAGGGATGACAGCAGACAGGATGGCTAGATGGCATTACTGATTCAATGAGTTTAAGCAAGCTCCAGGAGATGATGAAGGACAGGGAAACCTGGCGGGCAGCAGTCCATGGGCTCCAAAGAATCGAAAACAACTGAGCAACAACAAGGCCCAATAATAGGATACATCTACTTTCTACTTGTTGAAAGTAGACTGGATATTTGTGGATTATAGCAGCATCTGCACCAACATTCTAAAAGATTGCATTGTGCTTTACTTATAAGGGCTGACAAAAGCTCCAAACAAAGTATCTGCAAATGAAGCTTCCAGAATCACTGGGTCTTCTGAAACATATCTCCCAGTGATAAAACAGCTTGTACAGTAAGCTAGACCTGTTCCAGAGCCTTCTTTTATTTTGGACCCTACTCAAAACTAGCAGATTTTCTGTTCATTTGATAAATTACTCATTTGAGAAGTACACCCAAATGAATAATATTTTTTTGTCTCAGAAATGCAATGTGGCCCACTAAAATAGTGTTTCTTTTGGTTATAGTAAGGACCGTGTGAAAAAATCCTATACTTCACCTTCAAAGGGATTTATGGACAATTTGTAAATTGCTGGACTCCTAGAAATTTCACTGAGGTAATAGGTCCTTGAATTTTAATTGTATTTGTCTCATATTCTTTGGCAAACAAATGTCTTATCAGTGATTATGGAGAAGTTGTTATTTGTTCTCACTAGGTCCAGTCAACAGAATGTTTTCAATGTGATTAACCAATGACATATTTTGGAAAGGAAATGTGATCAAGATTCCTGTAAAACTAAATGGTGACATATAGCTAGAGTTAATATGCCTCTTAAGTAGAAATGTGAAGGCTTCCACTGACCTTGTCAACTGAAAGGAAAAAACATTTTGGTGTGCTTTATGGAGAGTTATGAGAAAAAAGTATTTCCAAAAGATTAATAACTTAAGAGACAAAATGACACCTGATACAACAGCTGCAGTAAAAGCATTCATCTGGTTAAAACTGGTTAAATCCTCTACCTTTTTCTCAGACCCAATTGTCATACAGTCTAAATGGAGGGGCTGAATTTATATTTGGTGGAAATCACTACCCTTGCATCATGCAGTTCCTTGAATTTCTCTGCAATCCATTCTAGAATGCAAGGATTTTTCCTAGGGAGAGGTAGCTCTAATGACTTTCATTTGGCCTTTCCCACTATAAAAGCCATCATGAGATAGTTAAAGCTTAGGCAGGTAGTCCAAGACCCTTAAAGGAGGAGAAGGCAAACATTCCATTATCCATTCTTTTGCCTTAGTCATGTAGGACATGTTTCTTTTAAGCCCTGTACTGGTATTGCAACAATACATCTCGCTGAGGACCCAGCCTTTCTTTAGGTCCATAACTAATGATTACACAACACGTGTCTTACTCATGGATATGCTTTACTTAGACTTTATGTTAATGATTATAACTGACAAATCTTCCCTGAGAACCTGTTTCTCAGCAACAATATATCTCACCCAGAGGCACGTTGCTCAGAACCTGTTCTCCCTGGCTAATCTTGTGCTGAAGTTATCTCAGTATGTTTGCCTTGGGAGAGTCTGGTGGAACTCTTACAACTTGATCTATTCTCAGCACCCAGTTGAGAAGTATATACTGCCCTCTTAACTAGTGAGGGGCGTTTCTCTCCTACCCCCTTCAGTGCCTTTCTCTGGATGCTTTCTCTATCCTTTTCACTCTAATAAAACCTTGCTACACAAAACTCTGAGTATCTGAGACTGCATCTTTTGGGTCCCAGAGTGAAATTTTCTCCCTCAGAGACCATGAATACCAGCACTGCTCACCATAAGTTATGAATCACTATGAAGTTCAGACAACCAACATGGGGATTCTGCTGGCTCTGAAGTATTTCCACCCTATTTTACATTCTAAAAATGGGAAAATAACAGAAGTATGGGTTCAGAGACCCTCTGGACACATATCGAGTTGAACACTTGCTAAAATTCCATTGACCCCCAATCTGACTAGAGGGTCACAATGATATTTTGGGTGTCCAGAACAAAAAAAAATCATTTCAGAACTGTGTCTAGCAGTCCTTGAAAGTTCTAATTATTTTCTTTTCTCTAGTACACTATCCTGATAAAACTCAGTACATCTTTTGGGGGAAGGCTGGAAGAAAGATTAACTATATTTTTATTGTAATAGGATCTTCCCTAGAGGGGCCCTCCTTTCCCATTTATTCAAGGGACTTTAGGTTAGGAAACTGGCTCAAGTCAAGGAAATGTTGAAAGGACTGAAAGTCACAATTTTATAATTCATTAGACTATTGTTCAGTTGACCTAAACTTGTTCTACTTATACAAATCAAGGAATAATTCAATAAGATACCTGTTTTTCACCTCTAAGAACACCCTAGCCAAAGCTGTGTGTGTGTGGTTCTCTGCAAGTTAGACTATTATGATTGTTATTTTGACTTGCTTTCCACTAAAACAATTATATCTTCTTTTGTCTATCTTAGTTGAGTGAAACCATTTGTCTTCTGCCACCATGTAATCCAATCAATCCCACCATATTTAGATTTTTCCAACTGAGTGGCTACAGTCCCCACTGTGAGATCTTACTTACAGAGATGGGCAATACTAGAACACTTCAAAGATGCATGGTACCATGTTCAACATTATTTATCCAAATATTGGTAAAATGTATGTCTTGTGGACCCTCCCACAGTGGGTGAATGGGTCTTCATTGACAGATCCAATCTGATATTAAAGTCTCCCTAAGCTTTAAGAGATCAAACCAGTCCATCCTAAAGGAAATCAGTCCTGAATATGCATTAGGACTGATGCTGAAGCTCCAATACTTTGGTCACCTGATGCAAAGAACTGATTCATTGGAAGAGACAGTGGTGCTGGGAAAGATTGAAGGCAAGAGGAGAGGAGAATGACAGAGGATGAGATGGTTGGATGGCATCACCAACTCAGACACAAGTCTGAGCAGAGTTAAAACCAACCTCCTCCCTTCCTTGATCACTCCCTTGTAGTGAAAAGGCTTGCATACCTCAATGAAGCTATGAAACATGCAGGGCCACCCAAGATAGACATGTCATAGTGAAGAGTTCTGACAAAATGTGGTCTACTAGAAGAGGAAATGGCAAACCACTCTAGTATTCTTGCCATGAGAACACCATGACACAGAAAGATGATCCATCCAGGCAAGAAGGTGTCTAATATGCTACTGGAGAAGAGTAAACAGCAATTACTAATACCTCCAGAAAGAATGAAGCAGCTGGGCTGAAGTGGAAACAACATTCAGTTGTGGATGTGTCTGCTGATGAAAGTAAAATACAATGCTATAAAGAACAGTGTTGCATAGGAACCTGGAATGTTAGGTTTATGAATAAAGGTAAATTGGACATGGTCAATCTGGAGATGGCAAGAGTAAACATTGAAATCTTAAGAATCATTGAACTAAAACAGAAAAGAATGGGTGAATTTAGTTCAGATGACCATTATATCTACTACTGTGGGCAAGAATCCCAAAGAGAAATTGAAGTAGTCCTCTTAATCAACAGAAGAGTCTGAAATTCCATACTTGAGTGCAACTTCAAAAATGACAGAATGATCTATTTTTTTAAGGCAAACCATTCAACATCTCTGTAATGCAAACCTATGGCTCAAAGATTGATGACGAAGACGCTGAAGTTAATCAGCTCTATGAAGACGTACAAGACTGCCTAGAGCTAACACCCAAAAAGATATCCTATTCACCATAGGGAATTGGAATGCAAAAGTAGGAAGTCAAGAGATACCTGGAGTAACAGCAAGTTTGGCCCTGGAATACAAAATGAAGTAGGGAAAAGACTAACAGAAATCTGCCAAGACACTGGTCATAGAAAACACCCGTTTTCAACAACACAAGGGATGACTCTACACAGGAACATCACCAGATGGTCAATACCAAAATCAGATTAATTATATTCTTTGCAGACAAAGATGGAGAAACTCTATAAAATCAGCAAAAACAAGATCTGGAACTGATTGTGGCTCAGATCATCAACTCCTTATAGCAAAATTCGTGGTTAAGAAAACAGGGAAAACCACTAGACCAGTCAGGTATCACTTAAGTCAAATCCCCTAAGATTATACAGTGGAGGTAATTAATAGATTCAAGGGATTTGATATGGTAGAGAGTGCCTGAATAACTATGGATGGTGGTTTGTAATATTGTACAGAAGGCATTGACCAAAACCATCCCAAATAAAAAGAAATACAAGAAGAAAAAATGGTTGTCTGAGGAGGCTTTAATAGCTGATGAAAGAAAGAAGAGAAGCAAAATGCAAGGGAGAAAGGGAAAAGTAAATCCAACTGAATGTAGAGTTCCCGAGAATAACAAGGAGAGACAAGAAGGCCTTCTTCAATGAACAATACAAAGAAATAGAAGAAAACAATGGGAGTGGAAAGACTAGAGATTTCCTCAAGAAAATTGGAGATACCAGAGGAAAATTTCGTGTAAAATGATACAATAAAAGAAAGAACTTGTAAAAACCTAGTAGAAGCAGAAGAGATCAAGAAAAGATGGAAAGAATACACAAAAGAACCGTACAAAAAAGGTCTTAATGACCTGGATAACCTTGATGGTGTGGTCACTCGCCTAGAGCCAGACATCCTGGAGTATGAAGTCAAGTGGGCCTTAGAAAGCACTATGGCCAATAAAGCTTCAGTGATGGAATTACAGCGGAGCTATTTAAAATCCTAAAAGATGATGCTATTAAAGTGTTGCACTCAATGTGTCAGCAAATTTGGAAAACTCAGCAGTGGCCACAGGACTGGAAAACATCAATCTTCATCCAAATTCCCAAGAAGGGCAGTACTAAAGAACATTGAAACTACCTGACAATTCCCCTCATTCCCATGCTAGTAAGGTTATGCTCAAAATCCTGCATTCTAGGCTTCAGCATTACATGAACCAAAAATTTTCAGATGTCCAAGCTGAGTTTCGAAAAGGCATGGGAACCAGAGATCAAATTGCCAACATTCACTAGATCATAGAGAAACCTAGGGAATTCCAGAAAAAAAAATATCTACTGTTCTGTTGACCATGCTAAAGCCTTTGACTGTGTGAATCATAACAAACTGTGGAAAACTCTTAAACAGTTGGGAATACCAGACCATCTTTCCTGTCTCCTGAGAAACATGTATGCGAGTCAAGAGGCAGTAGTTAGAAACTTAAATAGACAACTGCCTGGTTCAAAATTGAGAAAGAAGCAGTAAAAAAATGCATATTGTCACCCTGTTTATTTAACTTATATTCTGAGAACATCATGTGATGCTAGGCTCGATGGGTTAAAAGCTGGAATCAAAATTGCCAGGAGAAATATTAACAATTTCAAGTATGCAGATGATATCATTCTAATGACAAAATGCAAAGAGGAACTAAAGAACCTCTTGATGAGGGTGAAAGAGGAGAGTGAAAAAGTCAGCTTAAAGCTGAGTATTTTAAAAACTAAGATTGTAACAGCAAGCCCCATCACTTCGTGGCAAATAGAGAGGATTAAAGTGGAAGCAGTGACAGATTTCTTCTTCTTGTGCTCTAAAACCACTGCTAACGGTGACTACCACCATGAAATTAGTAGATGATTGCTTCTTGGAAGGAAATTTGTGACAAACCTAGACACTGTATTAAAAAGCAAAACCATAACTTTACCAACAAAAGGCCATATAATCAAGGCTATATTCTTCCCACTACTCACATGTGAATGTGAGTTGGACCATGAAGAAGGCAGAGCACCAATGAATTGATACTTTCAAACAGTGGTGCTGGAGAAGATTGTTGAGAGTCACTTGGACAGCAAGGAGAGCAAACCAGTCAGTCCTGAAGGAAATCAACCCTAAATATCCATTGGAAGGACTGATGCTGAAGCTGAAGCTCCAATAGTTTGGCCACATGATGTGAACAGCTGAATTATTGGAAAATACCCTGATGCTGGGAAAGATTGAAGGTAGAAGGAGAACAGGGTGACAGAAGATTAGATGGTTGGATGGCATCACCAATTCAATGGACATGAACTTGACAAACTCTGAGAGATGGTGCAGGACAGGGAAGCCTGACATTTTGCAGTCCATGGTGTCACAAAGATTTGGATACGATTTGGCAACTGAAAAACAACACCTACTGCATAGCACAGGGACTCTACTCAACACTCTTCAATGGCCTATAAAAACATTTATAAAAAGTATATATATGAATATATATTAAACTGATTCACTTTGCTGAATGCCTGAAACTAACACATTATAAGTCAACTGTACTCAAATAAAAGTTTTTAAACATATATAAAGTGATGATAAGCAAGCGAGTTTGTACTGCTACATTTTACTGAGTCAGGGCTAACACTTTAGAATGAAAGCTATAAGACCTCTGCACCTATCCAAAAGTATATGCATATTTCTATATGTACGCATGCATATTAGGTATATGTGACATATTCTATGTCTGGATGATATTACTAAGTCAATTTAATAAACCACTAATAAGGGTTCTATTAAAATGGGCTGAGATACAAGCAATAATACATATCAACTACTTTTAAAACTCTCAGACATATAGAAGCAAATCAATTTTTAAAAATTATCTCTATAAAAGACATATAGATCAATGAAAAGAAACAGAAAAGATGCCTATTAATATATGATCCATCTATATGTTCAATAAAAAATGGTAATAGAACCATAGGAGAGTAACAAGAGGATAAAGGTCCTCACCTTACTATTCACAAAAATTAATTTGAAAATAATCATAAGCCTAAATATAAAAACCAAACTATATGACAGCCATAAGAAAATATTCAAAGTGCATATATTTATCTGACACTGAACTTGAATCCAGACTTTATATAAACTCTTATAACTCATAAAAATAAATAAATAATCTAGTTAAGAGGGCAAAATATCTGAACAGAAATTGTGCAAAAGGAGATGCAAGGAATGACAAAAAACATATGTAAAGATGCTCCACATCTTTATTCATAAAGAAAATGTATTTAAACCACAATGAGATACCAAAACTTCCTTATTCATAGCTAAAATTTTTTAAACTGACAATATCAAATATTTGTGAAGACGTGGAACAACAGGAGCTCTCAAACATTGCTGGTGAAAATGTAAAACAATATAGCCACTTTGATAAACAATTTTGACAGATTTTTAGAAAATTCAATCTGCATTTACCATGTGACTCAGGAATATTCCTCCCCCAAGTATCATTCAAAAGAAAACATGTCCTTTTTTCTTTTTTTTCTTTTCTTTTCTTTTTTTTCTTTGCATTATCATGTTGGTTTTGTAATACATTGACATGAATCTGTCATGGGTATACATGTGTTCCCCTTCCAGAACCTCCCTCCCACCTCCTTTTTTAAAATGGATAACTAACCAGGACCTACTGTATAGCACAGGGAACTCTGCTCAATACTATCTAACAATCTACATGGGAAAAAAATCTGAAAAACAATACATACATGTGTATGTATAACTGAACCACTTTGCTGTACACCTGAAATTAATACAACATTGTTAATCAACTATGCTCCAATAAAAATTAGTAAAATAAAAGATGTTTATAAAACTGTAAAAAAACTTTATCTGAGATAAACATTGAAAAATAAAACGTTCTGTGCATTATGATTCACTGGAAAAGTTGCTCTTTTGGAAGATCCATGAACCTCAGGATATTTGGAAAAACTCAGGTAGAGAGCCTTTTACCCAGATCTATATGTACTGCAGGCAAAATCTGGTGACAAGATCTTAGATTTCTACCCTAAGGTTGAGATTGATATTGAAAAGTCTAATCTGAGATTCTCAAAAGGTTCCAACAAAGTAAACTCAAAAAACTTAGTGGGCTAACAATAAAATCAATGTATTTATTTAAAAAAAAAACAGACCAATTTTCATGAAACTGCTTATTTTGCAAACAAAATTTGTCTGACTTTCATTCTCTCTCTTAGAATAGGTAATGATAGTAGAAAGAAAAAAATGTGTTTCAGAGGAAAATTAGAAGATACTCTTGTGAAATCAGTCTTAGATATATTGTAAGTCTAGAAAAAAATGCTGAATTCTTCTAATGGCCTTCAATATCTAGCTACATCTCTCCAGATTAATGTTTTCAATATTTTTCTCTTCTGAATTTGAGTCATTGAGAACTAAATTGTCTTTTCCCTGAAGTCCTGTAAGCTGAAACTGGACAACATGATAGAACTTCAAGGAAATCACCACAGTAAACCATGGATAGGTAAACTCTATGGGTGCTATTGTTTGGGCCACTGAGAAAGTTCACTAAACACCTGATGCCACACACACATGCACACAGGCAGTAAAAAGGGTACACAGGTATCAACCACATTCATGCCCCTGCAACTCTTTTACCTTTCGGGTCTTCACTTTGAGTGTTGGATCTCTTTTCCTCTCTGAATTCAGAATGATAATGGTTCAGATTTTATTTGTTCTTTGACATCACATAATTCATCCTCTCAGTTTTTGTAGATTTTTTTCAAGGAATTCAGTTTATGGAGGTGTAATTTGACATAATAAATGTAACCATTTGACTTCAGTGCAGAGCTGCACACTGACATGTGGGCTGGGTGTACATTGATCCCCATCCAGAACCCCCCTCCCAGTGCAACAGCCCTGCCGCACCGTGTATCATGCATCGAACCTGGACTGGTGATTCGTTTCACGTTTGATAATTTACATGTTTCAATGCCATTCTCCCATATCATCCTGCCCTCACCCTTTCCCATGGAGTCTAAAAGACTCTTCTATACATCTGTATCTCTTTTGTGTCTCACATACAGGGTTGTCATTACCATCTTTCTAAATTCCATATATATGTATTGGTATTTTTCCATCTGGCTTATTTCACTGTGTATAATAAGCTCCACTTTCATCCACCTCATTAGAACTGATAGAAATGTATTTTTTAACAGCTGAGTAATATTCCATTGGGTATGTGTACTATAGCTTTCTTACCCATTCGTCTGCTGATGGACATCTAGGTTGCTCTCATTTCCTGGCTATTATAAACAGTGCTGTGATGAACATTGGGGTACATGTGTCTCTTTCAATTCTGGTTTTCTCAGTGTGTATGCCCAACAGTGGGACTGCTGGATCATATGGCAGTTCTATTTCCAGTTTTTAAAGGAATCTCCACACTGTTTTCCATAGTGGCTTTACTAGCTTGCATTCCCACCAACAGCGTAAGAGGGTTCCCGTTTCTCCACACTCTCTCCAGCATTTATTGCTTGTAGACTTCAGGATGGCAGCCATTCTGACTGGTGTGAAATAGTACCTCACTGTGGCTTTGATTTGAATTTCTCTGATAATGAGTGATATTGAGCATCTTTACATGTGTTTGTTAGTCATCTGTATGTCTTCTTTGGAGAAATGTCTGTTTAGTTCTTTGGCCCACGTTTTGACTGGGTTGTTTATTTTTCTGAACTTCAGGAGTTGCTTATATACTTTTGAGATGAATTCTTTGTCTGTTGCTTTGTTTGCTATTATTTTCTCCCATTCTGAAGGCTGCCTTTTCACCTTGCTTTTAGTTTCCTTTGTTGTGCAAAAGCTTTTAATTTTAATTAGGTCCCATTTATTTATTTGTGCTTTTATTTCCAATATTCTGGGAGGTGGGTCATAGAGGATCCTGCTGTGATTTATATTAGAGAGTGTTTTGCCTATAATTTCCTCTAGGAGTTTTATAGTTTCTGGTCTTATGTTTAGATCTTTGATCCATTTTGAGTTTATTTTTGTGTATGGTTTTAAAAGTATTCTAGTTTCACTCTTTTACAAGTGGTTAACCAGTTTTCCCAACACTACTTGTTAAAGAGGTGGCCTTTTCTCCATTGTCTATTCTTGCCTCCTTTGTCAGAGATAAGGTGTCCAAAGGTGCGTGGATTTATCTCTGGGCTTTCTATTTTGTTCCACTGATCTATACTTCTGTCTTTGTGTCAGTACCATACTGTCTTGGTGACTGTGGCTTTGTAGTAGAGACGGAGGTCAGACAGGTTGACATTCTTCTTACTCAAGATTGCTTTGGCTATTTGAGGTTTTGTATTTCCATACAAACTGCAAAATTATTTGTTCTAGTTCTCTCAAAAAGACCGTTGGTAGCTTGATAGAGTTTACATTCAATCTATTGATTGCTTTGGGTAGTATACTCATTTTCACTATATTGATTCTTCTGAACTATGAACATAGTATATTTCTCCGTCTATTTCTGCCCTCATTGATTTCTCTCACCAGTGTTTTATAGTTTTCTATATATAGGTTTTTGTATGTTTAGGTAGACATATTCCTATGAATTTTACTCTTTTTGTTCCAATGGTGAATGTAATTGTTTCCTTAATTTCTCTTTCTGCTTTCTCATTGGTAGTGTGTAGGAATACAAGGGATTTCTATGTGTTTATTTTATATCCTGCAACTTTACTATATTCATTGTTTAGCTGTACTAATTTTCTGGTGGAGTCTTCAGGGGTTTCTATGTTGAGGATCATGTCGTCTACAGTGACAGTTTTACTTCTTCTTTTCCAATCTGGATTCCTTTTATTTCTTTTTCTGCTCTGATTGCTGTGGCCAAAACTTCGAAAAGTATGTTGAATAGTAGTGGTGAGAGTGGGCACCCTTGTCTTGTCTCTGACTTTAAGGGAAATGCTTTTAATTTTTCACCTTAGAGGATAATATTTGCTGTGGGTTTGTCGTATATACCTTTTATTATGTTGAGGCATGTTCCTTCTATTCTTGCATTTTGGAGAGTTTTTTTTATCATAAATGGATGCTGAATTTTGTCAAAGGCTTTTTCTACATCTACTGAAATAATCAGATGGTTTTTCTTTTTCAATTTGTTAATGTGGTGTATTACATTGACTGATTTGCAGATTTTTTTTTATTTTTGTATTAGTTTTGCCATACAATGACATGTTATCACCATGGGTTTACATAGGCTCCCCCTCCGGAACCCCACTCCCTCCTCCCTTCCTCCTCCCTCCCCCCAGGAAATCTCAATGCAACAGCCCCGAGCATCAATCCTGGGCTGGCAATTGATTACACATATGATAATTAACATGTTTCAATGCCATTCTCCCTTATCATCCCACCCTTGCCCTCGTCCACAGAGTCCACGAGTCTGTTCTATACATCCACCTTCCTTTTGCTGTCTCGCATACTGGGTTCTCGTTACAGTCTTTCTAAATTCCATACATATATATGCGTTAGTATACTGTATTGTTGTTTTCCCTTCTCGCTTATTTCACTCTGGATAATGGGCTCCAGTTCGGTCTACCTGAGTAGAACTGATTCAAATGAATTTTTTTTAATGCTGAGTAATATCCCATTGTGTATATGTACCCAAGCTTTCTTATCCATTCATCAGTTGATGGGCATCTAGGTTGCTTCCATGTCCTGGCTATTGTAAACAATGCAGCAATGAACATTGGGGTACACGTGGCTCTTTCAATTCTGGTTTCCTCGGTGTATATGCCCAGCAGTGGGATTGCTGGGTCATATGGCAGGTCTATTTGCAGTTTTTTAAGGAAACTCCACACTGTTTTCCATAGTGGCTGTACTAGTTTGCATTCCCAACAACAGTGTAAGAGAGTTCCCTTTTCTCCACATCCTCTCCAGCATTTATTACTTGTAGATTTTTGGATTGCAGTCATTCTGACTAGTGTAAAGTGATACCTCATTGTGGTTTTGATTTGCATTTCTCTGATAATGAGTGATGTCGAGCATCTTTCCATGTGTTTGTTAGCCATTTTTATGTCTTCTTTGGAGAAATGTCTGTTAAGTTCTTTGGCCCACTTTTTGATTGGGTCGTTCATTTTTCTAGAATGGAGCTGCAGGGTTGCTTGTATATTTTTGAGATTAATTGTTTGTCTGTTGCTTCATTGGCTATTATTTTCTCCCATTCTGAAGGCTGTCTTTTCACCTTGCTTATAGTTTCCTTTGTTGTGCAGAAGCTTTTAATTTTAATTAGGTCCCATATGTTTATTCATGCTTTTATTTCCAATATTCTGGGAGGTGGGTCATAGAGGATCCCGCTTTGGTTTATGTTGGAGAGGGTTTTGCCTATGTTATCCTCTAGGAGTTTTATAGTTTCTGGTCTTATGCTTAGATCTTTGATCCATTTTGAGTTTATCTTTGTGTATGGTGTTAGAAAGTGTTCTAGTTTCATTCTTTTGCAAGTGGCTGTCCAGTTTTCCCAGCACCACTTGTTAAAGAGGTTGTCTTTTCTCCATTGTATATTCTTGCCTCCTTTGTCAAAGATAAGGTGTCCATAGATGCGTGGATTTATCTCTGGGATTTCGATTTTGTTCCATTGATCTATATTTCTGTCTTTGTGCCAGTACCATACTGTCTTAATGACTGTGGATTCATAGTATAGCCTAAAGTCAGGCAGGTTGATTCCTCCAGTTCCATTCTTCTTTCTCAAGATTGCTTTGGCTATACGAGGTTTTTTACATTTCCATACAAATTGTGAAATTATTTGCCCTAAAGACTCTACTAGAAAATTACTAGAGCTAATCAATGGATATAGCAAAGTTTCAGGATACAAAATCAACACACAGAAATCCCTGGCATTCCTATACACTAACAATGAGAAAACAGAAAGAGAAATTAAGGAAACAATTCCATTTACCATCGAAACAAAAGAATAAAATACTTAGAAGTATTTCTACCTAAAGAAACAAAAGACTTGTATATAGAAAACTACAAAACACTGATGAAAGGAATTAAAGAGGACACAAACAGATGGAAAAATATGCCGTGTTCGTGGATTGGAAGAATCAATATAGTGAAAATGAGTATACTACGCAAAGCAATTTATACATTCAGTGCAGTTCCTATCAAGCTACCAGAGGTCTTTTTCAGAGAATTAGAACAAGTGATTTGCAGATATTTAAGAATCCTTGCATCTCTGGGTTAAAGCCCACTTGGTCATGATGTATGATGTTTTTAATATCTTGTTGGATTTTGTTTGCTAGAATTTTGTTAAGGATTTTTTCATCTATATTCATCAGTGATACTGGCCTGTAGTTTTCTTTTATTGTGGCATCTTTGTCAGGTTTTGGTATGAGGGCGATGATGGCCTCATAGAATGAGTTTGGAAGTCTGTCTTCCTCTGCTATTTTCTGGAAGAGTTTGAGGAGGATAGGTGTTAGCTCTTCTCTAAATTTTTGGTAGAATTCAGCTGTGAAGCTATCTGGTCTTGGGCTTTTGTTTGTTGGAAGATTTCTGATTACAGATTCAATTTCTGTGCTTGTGATGGGTCTGTTAAGATTTTCCATTTCTTCCTGGTTCAGTGTCAGAAAGTTGTACTTTTCTAAGAATTTTTCCATTTCTTTCAAGTTGTCCATTTTATTTGCATATAGTTGCTGATTGTAGTCTCTTATAATCCTTTGTATTTCTGTGTTGTCTGCTGTGATATCTCCATTTTCATTTCTTAATTCTTGATTTGATTTTTCTCCCTTTGTTTCTTAATGAGTCTGGCTAATGGTTTGTCAATTTTATTCATCTTCTCAAAGAACTAGTTTTTGGCTTCATTGATTTTTGCAGTGGTCTCTTCTGTTTCTTTTGCATTTATTTTTGCCCTAATTTTTAATATTTATTTCCTTCTACTAACCCTGGAGTTATTCATTTCTTCCTTTTCTAGTTGCTTTAGGTGTAGAGTTAGGTTATTTATTTGACTTTTTTCTTGTTTCTTGAGGTAAGCCTGTATTGCTATAAACCTTTCCCTTAGCATGGCTTTTTCAGTGTCCCATAGGTTTTGGGTTGTTGTGTTTACATTTTCATTCATGTCTATGCATATTTTGATTTCTTCTGGGATTTGTTGGTTACCCAGTAGTGTGTTATTCAGACTCCATATGTTGGAATTTTTAGTAGTTTTTCCTTCCTAATTGACATCTAATCTTACTGCATAATGGTCAAAAAACATGCTAGGAATGATTTCTATTTTTTTGAAATTACCAAGGCTATGTTTTTGGAATAGGATGTGATCTATTCTGGAGAAGGTTCCATGTGTGCTTTAGAAAAAGGTGAAATTCATTGTTTTGGGGTGAAATGACCACAGCTCAGGTCAGTTCAGTCACTTAGTCATGTCTGACTCTTTGTAACCCCATGAATCGCAGCACACCAGGCCTCCATGTCCATCAACAAATTCCGGACTCTACCCAAACCCATGTCCATCGAGTTGGTGATGCCATCCAGCCATCTCATCCTCTGTCAACCACTTCTCCTCCTGCACTCAATCCTTTTCCAATAAGTCAACTCTTCGCACGAGATGGCCAAAGTATTGGAGTTTCAGCTTCAACATCAGTCCTTCCCATGAACACCCAGGACTGATCTCCTTTAGGATGGACTGACTGGATTTCCTTGCAGTCCAAGGGATGCTCAAGAGTCTTCTCCAACACCACAGTTCAAAAGCTTCAAATCTTTGCTGCTCAGCTTTCTTCACCATCCAACTCTTACATCCATACATGATTACTGGAAAACCCATAACCTTGACTAAACAGACCTTTGTTGGCAAAGTAATGTCTCGGCTATTCAATATGCTATCTAGGTTGGTAATAACCTTCCTTTCAAGAAGTAAGTGTCTTTTAATTTGATGGCTGCAATCACCATCTCCAGTGATTTTGGAGTCCAAAAAAATAAAGCCTGACACTGTTTCCACTGTTTCCCCATATATTTCCCATGAAGTGATGGGACCAGATGCCATGATCTTAGTTTTCTTAATGTTAAGCCTTAAGCCAACTTTTTCACTCTCTTCTTTCACTTTCATCAAGAGGCTTTTTAGTTCTTCTTCACTTTCTGCCATAAGAGTAGTGTCATCTGCATATCTGCATAGCATCTTCCAGCCCAAAGTTTCTCATGATGTACACTGCATAGAAGTTAAATGAGCAGGGTGACAATATACAGCCTTGACGTACTCCTTTTCCTATTTGGAACCAGTCTGTTGTTCCATGTCCCGTTCTAACTGTTGCTTCCTGACCTGGATACAGGTTACTCAAGAGACAGATCAGATGGTCTGGTATCCCCATCTCTTTCAGAATTGTCCACAGTTTATTTTGATCCACACAGTCAAAGGCTTTGGCATAATCACTAAAGCAGAAATAAATATTTTTCTGGAACTCTCTTGCTTTTATGAAGATCCAGTGGATGTTGGTAATTTGATCTCTGGTTCCTCTGCCTTTTCTAAAACCAGCTTGATACTAATGCATATATATGGAATTTAGAAAGATGGTAACGAGAACCCTGCATGAGAGACAGCAAAAGAAATGCAGATGTATAGAACAGTCTCGTGGACTTTGTGGAAGAAGGCAAGGGTGGGATGATATGGGAGAATGGCATTGAAACATGTTAATTATCATATGTGAAATCAATCGCCACTCCAGGTTTTGATGCTCGGGGCTGGTGCACCGGGATGACTCAGGGAGAAGGAATCAGGAGGGAGGCAGGAGGGGGGTTCTGGAAGGGGAACATATGTATACCCATGGCAGATTCATGTCAATGTATGGCAAAGCCAACACAATAAAGTAAAGAAAAATTTAAAAAAAAAACAGACAATCTGAAAAAAGATAAATAAATAATAAATAAATAAATAAACATAATTATAAAAAAACAGCTTGAACATCTGGAAGTTCACGGTTCACATATTGTTGAAGCCTGGCTTGGAGAATTTTGAGCATTACTTTACTAGCATGGGAGATGAGTGCAACTGTGTGGTAGTTCAAGCACTCTTCAGCATTGCCTTTCTTTGGAATTGG
>ML660246.1:816048-855130 GCA_007570785.1 Antilocapra americana
CAATTGGAATTCCATCACCTCCACTAGCTTTGTTCCTAGTGATGCTTTCTAAGGCCCACTTGATTTCTCATTCTAGGATGTCTGGCTCTAGGTGAGTGACCACACCACCATGATTATGTGGGTCGTGAGGATAATTTTTGTACAGTTCTTCTGTGTATTCTTGCCACCTCTCTTTAATATCTTCTGCTTCTGTTAGGTCCATACCATTTCTGTCCTTTATCGAGCCCATCTTTGCATGAAATGTTTCCTTTGTATCTCTGATTTTCTTGAAGAGATCTCTAATCTTTCCCATTCTGTTTTCTCCCCCTATTTCTTTGCATTGATGGCTGAGGAAGACTTTCTTGTCTCTACTTGCTATTCTTCAGAATTCTGCATTCAGGTGGGAATATCTTTCCTTTTCTCCTTTGCTTTTCGCTTCTCTTCTTTTCACTGCTATTCATAAGGCCTCCTCAGACAGCCATTTTGCTTTTTTGCATTTCAGGGGATCATCTTAATCCTTGTCTCTTGTAGAATATCACAAACCTCCATCCATAGTTCTTCGGGCACTATATCAGATCTAGTCCCTTAAATCTATTTCTCACTTCCACTGTCTAATCATAAGGGATTTGATTTAGGTCATACCTGAATGGGCTGGTGGTTTTCCCTAATTTCTTCAATTTAAGTCTGAATTTGGCAATAAGGAGTTCAGGATCTGAGCCACAATCATCTCCCATTCTTGTTTTTCCTGACTGTACAGAGCTTCTCCATGTTTGGCTGCAAAAAATGTAATCAATCTGATTTCAGTGTTGACCATCTGGTGATATCCATGTGTAGAGTTTTCTCATGTTGTTGGAAGAGGGTGTTTGCTATGACCAGTGCATTCTCTTTGCAAAACTCTATTAGTCTTTTCCCTGTTTCATTTGGTACTCCAAGGCCAGATTTGCCTGTTACTCCAGGTGTTTCCTGACTACCTACTTTTGCATCCCAGTCCCCTATAATGAAAAGGACATCTTTTGGGGGTGTTAGTTCTAAAAGGTCTTATAGGTCTTCATAGAACCACTCAACTTCATCTTCTTCAGCATTACTGTTTGGGGCATAGGCTTGAATTACCATGATATCGAATGGTTTGCCTTGAAAATTAATAGAGTTCATTTTGTCATTTTTGAGATTGCATCCAAGTACTGCATTTTGGACCCCTTTGTTGACCATGATGGCAACTCCATTTCTTCTACTGAATTCCTGCCTACAGTAGTAGATATAACGGTCATCTGAGTTAAGTTCACCCATTCCAGTCAATCTCAGTTCACTGATTCCTAGAATTGACGTTCACTCTTGTCATCTCCTGTTTGACCACTTCCAATTTGCCTTGATTCATGGACCTAACATCCCGGGTTCCTATGCAATATTGCTCTTTACAGCATCAGACCTTGCTTCTATCACCAGTCACATCCACAACTAGGTATTGTTTTTGCTTTGGCACCATCCTTTCATTCCTTCTGGAGTTAGTTCTCTACTGATCTCCTGTATCATATTAGACACCTACCGACCTGGGAAGTTCATCTTTCAGTGTCCTATCTTTTTGCCTTTTTATACTGTTCATGGGGTTCTCAAGGCAAGAATACTGAAGTGGTTTGCCATTCCCTCTCCAGTGGACCACAATTTGTCAGACTTCTCCACCATGACCTGACTGTCTTGCGTGGCCCCATATGGCATGGCTTAGTTTCACTGAGTTAGGCATGGCTCTGGTCAATGTGATCATATTGACTAGTTTTCTGTTTTTATGGCTTCAGTGCGTCTGCCTTCTGATGCCCTCTTGCAACACCTACCATCTTACTTGGGTTTCTCTTACCTTGGATGTGGGGTATATCTTCATGGCTGCTCCAGCAAAGCACAGCCGCTGCTCTTTACTTTGAATGATGGGTGTCTCCACACGGCTCTCCCTCCTGACATTGAATGTAGAGTAGCTCCTCTCAGTCCTCCTGTGTCCACGCAACCACAGCTCCTTGGATGCTGGTTGCTTCTCTCAGCCACTGTCCCTGACCTCGGCCATGGGGTAGCTCCCCTTGGCTGCCATCCCTGACCTCGGCAGTGGGGTAGCTCCTCTCAGCTGTGCTTCTGCAAAAACCAGCACAGCCACAGCACTTATGCATGAACTGGTACAGCCACAGCGCTATAGATATCAATTAGGTCTAACTGGTCTATTGTATCATTTAAAGTTTGTGTTTCCTTGTTAATTTTCTGTTTAGTTGGTCTATCCATAGGTGTGAGTGCAGTATTAAAGTCTCCCACTATTATTGTGCTATTGTTAATTTCCCCTTTCATACTTGTTAGCATTTGCCTTGCATATTGCAGTGCTCCTATGTTGGGTGCATATATACTGATAATTGTTATATCTTCTTCTTGGATTGATCCTTTGATCATTATATAGTGTCCATCTTTGTCTCTTTTCACACTCTTTGCTTTAAAGTCTATTTTATCTGATATGAGTATTGCTACTCCTTCTTTATTTTGGTCTCTATTTGCATGGAATATATTTTTCCATCCCTTAACTTTCAGTCTGTATGTGTCCCTTGTTTCGAGGTGGGTCTCTTGTAGACAACCTATATAGGGGTCTTGTTTTTGTATCCATTCAGCCAATCTTTGTCTTTTTGTTGGGACATTCAACTCATTTATATTTAGGATAGTTTTTTTTTTAATTGTTTTTGCCATACATTGTCATGATATCACCATGGGTTTACATACGCTTCCCCTCCGGAACCCCCCTCCCTCTTTCCTCCCCCCCCCCGGGAAATCTCGCTGCACCAGCCCCGAGCATCAATCCTGGGCTGGCGATTGATTAGACATATGAAAATTAACATGCTTCAATGCCCTTCTCCCATATCATCCCACCCTTACCCTCATCCACAAAGTCCACTAGTCTGTTCTATACATATGCGTTCCTTTTGCTGTCTCGTATGTTGGGTTCTCGTTACCATCTTTCTAAATTCCATATATATGCGTTAATATACTGTATTTTTGTTTTTCCTTCTGGCTTACTTCACTCTGGATAATAGGCTCCAGTTCTGTCGACCTGAGTAGAACTGATTCAAATGAATTCTTTTTAATGGTTGAGTAATATTCCATTGTGTATATGTACCACAGCTTTCTTATCTATTCATCTGTTGATGGACATCTAGGTTGCTTCCATGTCCTGGCTATTGTAAACAATATGGCGATGAACATTGGGATACACGTGTCTTTTTCAATTCTGGTTTCCTTGGTGTGTATGCCCAGCAGTGGGATTGCTGGGTCATATGGCAGTTCTATTTGCAGTTTTTTAAGGAATCTTCACACTCTTCTCCATAGTGGCTGTACTAGTTTGCATTCCCACCAACAGTATAAGCGGGTTCCCTTTTCTCTACATCCTCTCCAGCATTTATTGCTTGTAGACTTTTGGATGGCAGCCATTCTGGCTGGTATAAAGTGGTACCTCATTGTGGTTTTGATTTGCATTTCTCTGATAATGAGTGATGTTGAGCATCTTTTCATGTGTTTGTTATCCATTTTTATGTCTTCTTTGGAGAAATGTCTGTTTAGTTTTTTGGCCCACTTTTTGATTGGGTCGTTTATTTTTCTGGAATGGAGCTGCAGGAATTGCTTGTATATTGTAATAGTAGGTTATAAAAGTGAAAATTGAAGGAGTAATAGGGGACTTAAAAATTAAAAAATAAAATAAAAATTTTAATTAAAAAATGATAATAGTAAAAATATATCTAGGACTTTCTCTGGAGCTGTTGCAGAGAGTGTGGGTTCCGTTCCTTTTCAGGTAGTTCCTTGGTCCAGCTTGTACTTCTCAAGGTCTATAGGCCCCTTCTTATGTAGTCGGTGCTAACTAAACTATTGCACCTGTCACTTCCAAAGTGGTTCCCTCTGTTTATTTTAACTTCTTTTGTTTGCTGGTCTCTTCAGTCTCTAATTTCCGCCCTGACACAAGTGGGGTGTTGGTGGTCAGGTGTTTTTAGTCTCACTTGTTCAGTCATGCTTTGGGAAGGGAGGGACACTGCAAACAAATATCACTGGCATGTGCTCACAATGATGCAGCCAAACTGGGTTTGCCCCAGCTCATGGTGTGTGTGCTTTCCCAGTCTACACTACTCAGACTCTAGGTTGCTCTGCCAGGAACTGTCTGAGGCAGGCCCCTGGGTTGCCTGTACTTCCCAGGTCTAAGTCGCTCAGGTTCTTGGGTACTCCACAAAGCCACAGATTTGCTTGGGCCTGAGATTTGTGCCCTTCCCAGGTCCAAGCAGCCAAGGTGACCAGGTTTGGCGAGCGACTGCAACTTATCCTGTCCCCTGTCCCAGCCACTCCATTTTCTGGGTGTACAATTGGCATGCCTTCTCAGGTGTGCCATGTATCTCTTCTGGGGAGCTGATCTTTGGCTGCGACCCTCCCAGCAGATGTTGAACTTCCAGGATTCCAAGAAGTCTTGGTTAGCAACAAAGTCTGCTTGCAGTTTGGTATAGGATGCCTCTCTGGGGCCACAATGTCCCCCTTCCAGCTCTGGCTACCCTTTCCTGCCTGTCTCCTGTTGGGAATGGGCCGGTCCAATGGGCCGGTCCACAACTGGCTAGCTCTGCTCAGTCCTTTGTTCTGTCAGCAGGCCTGGCAGTGTCTTAGGTTAGGGCTTTTTGCCAAATAGCTACCCCACAGTCTGGGTTGCTATCTCAAGCTAGTTTCCTTAGATTGCCCTCAGGGCACTCAGGCCCAGTCCTTACCCAAAGCAATGCAGCCCGTCCCTCCCTGTCTGCTAGCAAGCCGGGGCTGTGTGTGTCTGGGCTGCTACTCCACTGGGAGTTGCTGTTAGGCACGTAATCCGTGGGGTTTTAATTATTTATTTATTTTTCCTCCCAGTTATTTTACTCTCTGACATCACAGGCTCACCACAAACCCGCCAGAGAGAGTGTTTCCTGGTGTTTGGAAACTTCTCTCTTTTTTAAGACTCCCTCCTGGGATGGATCTCCATCCCTACCTTTTTTGTCTCTCTTTTTATCTTTTATATTTTGTCCTATCTCCTTTCGAAGACAATGGGGTGCCTTTCTGAATGCCTGATGTCCTCTGCCAGCATTAAGAAGTTGTTTTATGGAATTTGCTCAGCATTTAAATGTTCTTTTGATGAATTTGTGTGGGAGAAAGTGGTCTCCACATCCTATTCCTCTGACATCTTAGGATCCCCACCTCCACCAACTTTTCAAAGAAAGCTGGCAACTGATTTTTTAAATATTGGGTAAAAACAGTAGGCCCTCTCATTCTGTTTCCCTTTCTTCTCTCTCTCTGCCTTAATCTGATTTTTGAAGTGAAATCAACAAAAAATAAAATTCAGCACTTGAATCATTTTAAAGTCTACAATTCAGTGAATCTACTACGTTCACAACGTGAAGCCATCACAGTAATCTAATTCCAGAATATTTCATTACCCCCATGAAGAAACCCTGTACCCATTGTTGATGTCCATCAACTGATGAACAGATTTTCGTCTGTTGATGTCCATCAATGATGAACAGATGAACTGATGAAACGTGGTCTATCCACTCTATGAAATATTATTTATCCATAAAAAAGCAATGGAGTACTGATAATGGTATAACATAGATGGAACCTGAAAGCATCATATTCAGTGAAAGAAGTCATTCAAAAAAGACTACATATTGTATGATTTAATTTATATAAAATGTCCATAATAATCAAATCCACACAGACAGGAAGCAGACAAGTGGTTTTCTGGGAATGCAGGGAACAGAGAGTGGGGATTGGCTACTACTATAGCTCTTTTGATGTACAGACTTTCAGTCTGTGGCTTCTGGATAAAGGCAAATCATTCTCTATGTAGCTGGAGGATCAAAGAAGGCAGAGATTGTTTTGCAATCACTTACTTTCTGCTTTCAGATAAAGCTCTGAGGACATTTTGCGACCTCTCACAGGGGGATCCCCAGAGATCTCAAGTCCCCATGTCTCATGCTTTACTCTTGGGAATCAACATAAGTTCCATATCAAGTCCATTCTCTAGAGAGAATTCAATCACTTCAACTCAAGGGGTGAAAGCATAGAACATAGAGATCATTACAGATGTGGAAACTGAGGCACAACTCGATTAAAGTCACTTGCCCAAAGTCACACAGCTGGTAAGCGGCCAGAACCAATGTTTGAACCCAAGTAGGATGGCTCCTTCATTTTAATAGTTATTCAAATAATGAAATAACAAATCAATGACTAATTGAATGAGTATATATATGAATAGATGAATGTATGGATGTTCCTACAGGTTTGAAAAGAAGAGCATAGCTTTTGGAATCATATAGATTCCAATGACTTACTGGGGGACATTGGGTCATGCTCTTGTTTTGATCTTAGTTTGTGCATCTGAAAAAATGTGGCTGAGAAGATGCTAAATGTTTGCTTACATCTTCCTCTTAGGGTCATCAAGCAAAGCAACAAAATATGGGTGGGGATATCAGTTATGTTAAGTGTAGATAATATTAAAATTGCCTTTATCAGTTTATTTCTTTATACAGAAGGAATTTTCAAAGCTTAATTAGCTACAAAGCAACAGCTACAATTTGTTGTTATCATTTGTTTTCTTTCTCTATCTCTAAACTTTCTCTCTCTCTCTCTCTCATTCTATTGGTTTGCATCACTCATTCATTTATTTGTTCACTCACTCAACAAACATTTTGAGAAAGCCTGTGTGCCTAATCCTCTACTGGGTGGTTCTTGGATCACAAAGTTTGATCAGAACCATTCCCGCACTCTCTCTCATTTACAGCCCTATTTCTCTAACATCTTTCTCAGCAAAAATTCTCCATGGAGACTGCTTGCAGTCCACATCCATAATCTTTTTGATTCTGCAGAGACTTCCATGTTGAGTAATACAATATAATAGTTACCCGTCTGTCTTAACTATACTTAATCTTTCATTAGCATTCAACCCAGTTGGCCACTCCCTCCTTCTTGAAACTCATTCCTCTCCTGGTTTCTGGGGAACCATTCAGTTCTGGTTTCCTTTCTAATTTTCTGGCTGATCTTCTCATTCTCCTTCATCAATCAGCCTTTTTCCCCTCCACTTGTGCCTTTCAAAATAAGGGCTTTCTTGGGGCCCCTCCTAACCCATAACCTCTACACTGACTGCATGCATCTGAAAGTTTTATCTGTCATTTGGGACAGGATGGTTCTTATGGTCACTGCCTTTTCCATATGTCTTTCCCAAGTTTCAGGGCTGTGTATCCCACAGCCTCCTGGATCACCCAAACCAAGGTCACCATCATTCTCCACAATCCTACTTTCAGACCACATATTCTCCATCTTTGTGGTGATCCCACCATCTACACAGTGCCCTGGTGCACACCCTAGGGAGGCCAATTTCTCTAAAAGACCCAGTTTCCTCTCTGTCTTCAGAGATAATCATACACTCTCAAGACTGCTTCAAGCACTAAACATTACCTTTCTCTGAACCTATCTGTTGAGTTTTGGTCCCCTGCAGCCATTGGCTTCCTACATGCCTCCTCAGCCCATCCCACCCTGTGTTCTCAATGAGCTCTACATCTTTCTCCTGAGATAGAGATGTTGTTGGACGCTGAATGACTCCAACATCTGACAATTCATGAAGCTGAACCTAACAGCTCTTTACCCCTCCTCAGCCTATTTCTTCTTGTTCCTACCTCCCTAATCCCCAGTCTTTCCTCTCTACCCTCAGCTTATTCTCATCTGAGGCCTCCCCTTGCTCCTCTCTGGTGCCTCACTCTAGTCTATCTAGATTCTTTGTCTCCAGTCTACTTCTTAGACATCCAAGATCATTATTTCTGTATCCAAAGTTGATCCTGCTCCTCTCCAGCTCATCTCACTCCCGTGGCTCCCTAATAACCCAAGGAAAAGTCCTAGCTTCTCAGCCTAGCCTTCAAGGCATTGTACAATCTGGCTTCAGCTCTCATTTGGTGTCCCTTCTCCTGACTTGGCATTTCAGGCTCCAGGAATGCCAAATAACTTATACATACCAGATCCCACCATGTCTTTTCCACTTGCTATGCATTTCCTAGCACTTACTTTGTCTGGATTGCCCCTTTGTGTGAAGAATCTTTACCTTATCTTAAATTTTGAAGTGTCAGGTGCTCTTGGGAGGCTTTCATACCTCACCAAGTTTGTTCAAATACCAGTCCTTCCCTCTGGAAACCCACATATGGAATTCACTGGGAGTACATAGGTCAGGAATTGAACCTGGGTCTCCTGCATTGCAGGTGAATTCTTTACCAACTGACCCACCAGGGAAATGTTTATGTACTACTGTGATATAATGAGAAATATAAGTTTGATGTTCTTCCCAGGTTCTTGACATAGAACTTGTAAAATTCTTGGAATTTTCAGAACAGCGGGGATGAGAGGAGAATCTTTAGCTGTTCATAATAAGCCCTTTCAACTCTACCTCAGAAACTAGGTTTTTAACTTGTGTCACTTGTTTTTCTTTTATTTTCATAGAACCTCTCCCCAATAAATGTTTGATGGCTAGTGCTACATAGCATACTCTATTACTAAGTCTCAACACATGACTCGGTTGGCTCTTAATAAAAAAAAGACAACCAAGCAAGAAGAGAACTATTAATATCCTAAGAAAATAAGAATGTCTCATTTCTCGTTTGAACAAAAGGGAGTACTGAAAAAAGATTAGATGTTTGAAAAAAAACTTTAGCAAGACTCCTAAACCTTCTCCTTGGCTTGCTTTTGTACTTATTTGTAAAAATCTTTGCAAGAACTCAGCTAAGTTAATTTAGCAAAATTGACTTTGTTAATTTATTGAGTCTAGCTAAATTCCACTAGTCCATGCTGTATTCAGCCCTGACACTTGTTCTACACTGAGATATTTTTCCCCATTACAATAGTACTGGGGGCGGGGGGAAAACAACTGTTGTGTGTGTTTTGCTTGAATATATGTCTTCTTTTTTCCCTTTGACTGTTGTCAAAATTTGAAAAAAGAAATACAATTGAGTTCTTTCTTCCCTATCTTTTGTTGAGAGGCTTGAGAAGCCACAAATGGCCATTGTGAAATCTCAGCTTCTTACTCACTGGACGCATTGCTTTGTCTCTTAGTGAGAGCAGTCCTTCCTCTGAGACTAAGACCTATCTGTCACCCCAGTATAAATTTGAAGGAAGAAGACACAAAAAAGTGGCTATTGGGTTAACTGAGTAGTACTGAGTGGTACCACTCAAATTTCCACTCTGATTTCTGAACCTATGTATGCAGACTACTAGAAAAAACATATACCATGCATTAGTTACTGATTCAAAACATTAAGAGTATATTGGTGAACTTTGTCCCAACCCTGCAACATATTGCCACATAGCTAACAGTGTAACTGAGTGCCCTTCTGAAGAGGGCTTCCCAACAGTTTCAGGATGCAGAAGAACATGGTGAAACTGGTGAATTTCACAAACATGAGTTCAATGCCACACTTATTTTGCTGTGAAGTGAATTCTTTAACCCCAACCAACTATGTATAACATACTATGATGGTGAAAAAGGGATTCAGTAAGTCCAGAAATGTCGGGTTTTCAGAAGCACTGTATTCAAGGCAAGCAAATCCTTATTCAAAGTATATGTCCACTTTATTATGGACAAAATACTAACACTCCAATGATGGAAGTGGTTCAAGTTAAGAAATCTGCTACCAAGTAACAGCCTGAACACTTGAGGAATGGTTTCATAACAGCAGAGTCATTGTTTCTGTTTGCTGCTGGCCAATTTTTCACTGGGAATTGGTGACTACAAACCCATGATTCTGAACCCATATATAACTTCATTCCTGGCACCATGGCCACTTCACCATGAGCTTCTTAGTTAATGATAGAGTTGGTTGAAAAGGCAGACTAGTACCAAGAGATATGTCATCTTATCCACTTGAGTATTTAAATTTTCCTCTGCTTAGATGACCTTTTGATAAGCATTCACATGAAAAATATCTTTTTTTAAAATTATTGTTGACAATTTTCCAGTCATGTTTCTCTAGAGTGTCTACAATCAAAATTCATATTATTGGTCACTGTGCATGAATTAGTATATAATCAAACTCCAGTCATTTAAGTGAACCTAAAGATACACTGCCCCGAATCCCACTTACTGAGTAGACTTCTATTTGTACCTATCCGGGAATGTCCCGCAGAGAGACTGTAGTGCTGCAGCTGTCAGCTATTGTTTGGTGCCTGCGTATTGTGAGGAACCATCTATAAGCAACGTCCGTGTCTTTTCTTCCTCTGTCAACTGATAGCGGGGAACTCCCCATTATGTGATACAATTAGTCTCAGAGAGACAAGGCAGTGTTGCAAGAGTAAGGACCATAGAAATTTGGGTCACTAATCCATGTAACTTTGCCTGTGCAGCCTGCATGAGCCTAATCTCACACAAACATAAACACACACACACATATATCATATACATTTGATGGAGATTTGTTATACGTGCCCAACTTGATAAGTTTGTAGATGAGATAACAGTTCATGATGGAAGTTCAGAGGATCCGTTGTCAAGCAATCATTTTGTAAATGTGGTAGTAGGCCTAGAGAGGTTTCTTACAAAAAGAGTAGTTAATTATGGAAGATAGAAGGACCTATTTTCAAAATCCTAAAAATCTGCACTACTAACATTCAAATATAGGTCCTGTGAAAGGCTCCAAATAGAATTCCTTCCCACCAATAAAACCAAAAATCCATCAGGGTTACTGGGATATGTGTGTCAAGTAGTAAAGCAGTTTGCACAGAATCTTAGGAATGTTGCAGAGTCTTTCTGGGCCCCAGTAAAAACAAGCAGCATTTATGTTACTCAATAAAAGTGCCAGAGTTAAATCTTCAAATGTAGATTATTTAACCCCCCCAAAAAAATAATTCAGATGCCCATCAGACATTTTTCATCTTTTTGGTAGTAGAAGGGTTCACATGCAGAAAATTATACTTCACCTTAAAAGGAAAACCTGAGCAAATTCAATTAACTCTATTTCACTGAGGCACAAGATACCTAAATTTGAGCTGTATTGATTCCCCACTCTCTTCTGTGTGTATGTGTTATAAATGGCCTCAGTTCAATTCAGTCACTCAGTAATGTCTGACTCTTTGCAACTCTATAGACAGCAGCACACTACTAGGCTTCCTTGTCCATCACCAAATCCCAACGTTTGCTTAAATTCATGTCCATTGAGTCTGTGAGGCCATCCAACCATCTCGTTCTCTATCATCCCCTTCTGCTCCTGCCTTCAATGTTTCCGAGCATCAGGGTCTTTTACAATGAGTCAATTCTTCACATCAGGTGGCCAAAGTATTGGAGCTTCAGCTTCAGCATCAGTCCTTCCAATGAATATTCAGGACTGATTTCCTTTAGGATGGACTGGTTTGATCTCCTTGCTGTCCAAGAGACTATCAAGAGTCTTCTCCAACACCACAGTTCAAAAGCATCAATTCTTTGGTACTCAGAATTCTTTATGGTCAAACTCTAACATCCACACATGACAACTGGAAAAACCATAGCTTTGACTAGATGGGCTTTTGTCAGCAAAGTGATGACTCTGCATTTTAATATGCTCTCTAGGTTTGTCATAGCTTTTCTTCCAAGTAGCAAGCTTCTTTTAATTTCATGGCTGCAGTCACCATCTTCAGTGATTTTGGAGCCCAAGAAAATAAAGTCTGTCACAGTTTCGATTGTATCTCCATCTATTTGCCATGAACTGATGGGACTGGATGTCATGATCTTAGGTTTTTAATGTGCCTAGAGTATTAATGAGCCTCAAGTAGTTGCTATTGCTGTCAACCAGGTTCAATTAGCATAATGTCATAAATGTAATGTGTAATGAGTCAGTGTGTTATCTTGTAGAAGGGAAAGAAACCAAGATTGCTGTAAATGAAATTGTGGCATAAGAATTGGTAGTTGAAATACTCACATGGTAGGAAAATAAAAGTGTATTTCTGACCTTGACACCCGAGGAAAAACACTTAAGTTGGCGATGTGGACAGATATTGAGATTTCCTAAAACAATAGCTGCATACGGGGTACCAGAGAATATATAAATTTGCCCAAGCAACATAGTTAGAGTCATCACTAGGTTAGCTTGAGATAATCCACTGTCATTTCCCAAGATTTTTTTTCTTCTATATAGACCAAATAGAAAAGAGATGATTTGGATGTGATGGGAATCACCACACTGCATTTTTCAAGTCCTTGGTTGTGGCATGAATTTTTCAGTTCCATCAGGAATAAAGCATTGCCTTAGAATAACTATCGACTCCACCACAAGGTTACTAGAGCTAATCAATGAATACATTAAAGTTGCAAGGTATAGAAACAACACACAGAAATTCCTTACATTCCTATACACTAACAATAAGAAAACAGAAAGAGAAATTAAGGAAACAATTCCATTCATCATTGTAATGAAAATAATAAAATACTTAGGAATATATCTACCTAAAGAAACAAAAGACCTATATAAAGAAAACTATAAAACACTGATGAAAGAAATCAAAGAGGACACAAATATAAGGATAAATGTACTGTGTTCATGGATCGTAAGAATCAATATAGTGAAAATGAATATACTAGCCAAACCAATCTATAGATTCAATGCAATCCCTATCAAGATACCAACAGTCTTTTACAGAGAACTTGGACAAATAATTTCACAATTTGTATGGAAATGCAAAAAAACCTCAAATAGTCATAGTGATCTTGAGAAAGAAGACTGGAACTGGAAGAATCAATCTGCCTGACCTTCGTTTCTACTACAAAGCCACAGTCATCAAGACAGTATGATACTGACACAAAGACAGAAATATAGATCAATGGAACAAAATAGAAAGCCCAGAGATAAATCCACATACCTATGGACACCTTATCTTTGACAAAGGAGGCAAGAATAGACAATGGAGAAAAGACAATCTCTTTAACAAGTGGTGCTGGGAAAACTGGACAGCCACTTGTAAAAGAATGAAACTAGAACATTTTCTAACACCATACACAAAAATAAACTCAAAATGGATCAAAGATATAAACATAAGACCAGAAACTATAAAACTCCTAGAGGAAAACATAGGCAAAACACTCTCTGACATAAACCAAACCAGGATTCTCTATGACCTACCTCCCAGAATGGGAGCACGAATAAACAAATGGGACCTAATTAAAATTAAAAGCTTCTGCACAACAAAGGAAACTAAAAGCAAGGTGAAAAGGCAGCCTTCAGAATGGGAGAAAATAATAGCAAACGAAGCAATGGACAAACAATTAATCTCAAAAATATACAAGCAACACCTACAGCTCCATTCCAGAAAAATAAACGACCCAATCAAAAAGTGGGCCAAAGAACTAAACAGACATTTCTCCAAAGAAGACATAAGTCATGTGTCTAATCAATCGCCAGCCCAGGATTGATCCTCGGGACTGGTGCAGCGAGATTTCCCGGGGGGGAGGGAGGAGGGGGGGGGGACCCGGAGGGGAAGCATATGTAAACCCATGGTGATATCATGACAATGTATGGCAAAAACAATAAAAAAAATAAAATTAAAAAAAAAGAGTTAAAAAAAAAAGAATGGCTAACAAACACATGAAAAGATGCTCAACATCACTCATGATCAGAGAAATGCAAATCAAAACCACAATGAGGTACCACTTTACACCAGTCAGAATGGCTGCAATCCAAAAGTCTACAAGCAATAAATGCTGGAGAGGATGTGGAGAAAAGGGAACCCTCTTACACTGTTGGTGGGAATGCAAACTAGTACAGCCAGTATGGAGGACAGTGTGGAGATCCCTTAAAAATCTGGAAATAGAACTGCCATATGATCCAGCAATCCCACTGCTGGGCATACACATCAAGGATACCAGAATTGAAAGGGACACGTGTACCCCAATGTTCATTGCAGCACAGTTTACAATAGCCAGGACATGGAAGCAACCTAGATGTCCATCAGCAGATGAATGGGTAAGAAAGCTTTAGTACATATACACAATGGAATATTACTCAGCCATTGAAAAGAATACATTTGAATCAGTTCTACTGAGGTGGATGAAACTGGAGCCTATTATACAGAGTGAAGTAAGCCAGAAGGAAAAACACCAATACAGTATACTAATGCATATATATGGAATTTAGAAAGATGGTAACAATAACCCTGTATGCGAGACAGTAAAAGAAACACACATGTATTGAACAGTCTTTTGAACTCTATGGGAGAAGGCGAGGGCAGAATGATATGGCAGAATGGCACTGAAACATGTAAATTATAATATGTGAATCGAATCGCCAGTCCAGGTTTGATGCATGATACAGGGTGCTCAGGGCTGGTACACAAGGATGGCCCATAGGGATGGAATGAGGAGGGAGGTGGAAGAGAGGTTCTTGATGGGGAACACATACACACCCATTGCAGATTCATGTCAATGTATGGAAAACCAATACAATATTGTAAATCAAAAATAAAGAACAAAAGAAAGAAAGAAGAAAAGAAAACTAACAAAAAATAGAAAAGAAAAGAGTTTTAATAGATTCTATTTGGCCTTTTCCATCACAGTATCCCTAGTCCACAGGCTAGGGACCAATGAGGGTATTATGTGGCTGCTAAATTTCTCTCTTCCAGTTATGCATTCTAGAACTAGTGAAATGCAACAGAATGGTCCAGGAGCCACTGAAAAAGCTCTGAGACTGACTTGATCTAAAAATCACAGATCCTGACTCCTATTCTGGTCTCCATTCTGACTGGAGATATACAGTGCCATTTGGGGTATCCTAGAAAAAATTATGCCTTCAGTATTCCTTGAAAGTTCTAATTGTTTGCTTTCCTTCTATTCATGGTGTTACAAAGTGTTAAAATTTCCTTTTGTGGAAGGCTGAGAGAAAGACTAACAATATATGCTTTTATTCATGTTCTAGATTATTTCTCAAGAGAATGTGATCTCCCTTTATTTAGAGGGCTATAGGTCTGTGCATGTGTGCTCAGTTGCTCTGTTGTGTCTGACTCTCTGTGACCCCTTAAACTGTAGCTTGCTAGGCTCCTTGGTCTATGGAATTTTTCCAGACAAGAATATTGGAGTGGGTTGCTATTTTCTACTCCAGGGGATCTTCCTGATCCAGGAATCAAGCCTGCATCTCCTCGATTGGCAGGCAGATTCTTTACCACTAGGCCACCTGGGAAGCCCATTGTCTCAACTCCAGGAATTGATTAAAGGTCTGTGGCTTTCTATCTGTATGATTGAAGATAGACTTTTGTTCAGTTGTCCTTGAAATTTACTTCTTATATATATCAAGTAAGAATTTAGTGGTCTTCCTATGTTTGTGCCCCTTTCACTTCTAGGGGCACAAACTAGGCTAAGCCACAGGTGTGTGCTGGTCAGACTATTAAGAATGCTTTGCACTGAAATTGAAACTGTGATTTTAAAAACTCCCCCCCCCAAAAAAAATAGTCCAGGACCTGATGGCTTCACACGCAAATTCTTTTAAACATTTAGAGAAGAGATAACACTTATTTTTCTGAAACTGTTCCCAAAAACGCAGAGAAAAACTTCAAAACTCATTCTATGAAGCTATCATCACCCTAGTACCAAAACCAGACAAAAATACCACAAATAAATGAAAATTACTGGCCAATATTACTGATGAACATCGATGGAATTATCTTTAACAAAATATACTAGCATTATTAATCCAACAGTACATTAAAAAGATCATATACCATGATCAAGTAGGATTCACCTCAGAGATGCAAGAATTTTTCAAAATCCACAAATAAATGTGATTTACCACATCAACGAACTGAAGACCAAAACTATATGATAATATAGATATACACAAACATCTTTTGACAAAATGTTGCACTAATTTTTGATTTAAAAAAACTCCAGGAACAGGGCGTAGAGAGAACATACCTCAACATAATAAAGGTCATATACAACAAATCTACAATTAGTATCATAATGAATGCTGAAAAACGGAAAACCTTTACTCTAAGATCAGCAACAAGACAAGGATGTGCCCTCTTGCCACTTTTATTAGATATAGTTTCAGAAGTCCTAGCTACAGCAATGAGAGAAGAAAAAGAAGTTAAGAGAATCCAAGTTGGAAAAGAAGTTAAATCATCATTGTTTGCAAAAGACAGGATTTTATACAGAGAAGATCCTAAAGATGCTACCCAACACTACTAGAGCTCAGAAATGAACTTGATAGAGTTGCAGACTACAAAATTACTACACAGAAATCTGTTGCAATTCTATACATTATCAACAAAATACCAAAAAGAGAAATTCAAGAAACAGTCCCATTTACCATCAAATCAAAGAGAATAAAATATCTAGGAATTTTGCTTTCCTAAGGAGACAAAAGACCTGTACTCCAAAAACTATAAAAAAATGTTGATGAAAGAAATCAAAGAAGTTAGAAGAAAAAATAAACCATATCCATGGATTGGAAGAATCAGTAATGGAAAAATGACTATACTACCGAAGGTACTCTACAGATTCAATGTAGGCCCTACAAAACTACCAATTACATTTGTCACAGAACAAAAAAAAAAATCTTTAAATTTGTGTGACAGCACAAAAGACCCCAAATAGATAAATCAAACTTGATGAAGGAAAACAGAGCTGGAAAAATCAGGATCCCTGACTTCAGACTATACTACAAAGCTACAGCCATCAAAGAAATATGATAGTGGAAGCTCAATGAAACAGGATAGAAAACTCAGAAATAAACCCATGCACCCCTGGTCAATGAATCTAGGACAAAAGAGGCAAGACTACACAATGCTGGAAAGATAATTTCTTCAATACATGGTATTGGAAAAAGTAGACAGCTACATTGAAAAAATGAAATTAGATAATTCTTTTAAATCATATACAAAAATAAGCTCAAAATGGGTTAAAGACTTAACTGTGATACTGGACACTATACAACTCCTAGAGCAAAGCATAGGCCAATCACTCTTTGACTTAAACCTCAGGAATATCATTATGATATGTCTCCCAGAAAAATGGAAATAAAAAGAAAAACATAGGTAAAACATTCTCTGACATAAATCACGCCAGGATCCTCCGTGACCCACATCCCAGAGTAATGGAAGTAAAAGCAAAAATAAACGAAAGGGACCTAGTTAAACTTAAAAGCTTTTGCACATCGAAGGAAACTATAAGGAAGGTGAAAAGACAGCCTTCAGAATGGGAGAAAATAATAGCAAATAAAGCAATGGACAAAGAATTAATCTCAAAAATATGCAAGTAGTTCATGCAGCTCAATTCCCAAAAAATAAAAGGCCCAATCAAAAAATGGGCCAAATAACTAAACAGACATTTCTCCAAAGAAGAAATACAGATGGCTAACAAACACATGAAAAGATGCTCAACATCACTCATGATCAGAGAAATGCAAATCAAAACCATAATGAGGTACCTACCATTTCACACCAGTTAGAATGGCTGCTATCCAAAAGTCTACAAGCAATACATGCTGGAGAGAGTGTGGAGAACAGGGAACCCTCTTACACTGTTGGTGGGAATGCAAACTAGTACAGCCACTATGGAGAACAGTGTGGAGATTCCTTTAAAAAACTGGAAATAGAACTGCCATATGACCCAGCAATCCCACTGCTGGGCATACACACTGAGGAATCCAGAACTGAAAGAGACACGTGTACCCCAATGTTTATCACAGTGCTGTTTACAATAGCTAGGACATGGAAGCAACTTAGATATCCATCAGCAGACAAATGGATAAGAAAGCTGTGGTACATATACAAAATAGAATATTACTCAGCCATTAAAAAGAATGGATTTGAATCAGTTCTAATGAGGTTGATGAAACTGGAGCCTATCATACAGAGTGAAGTATGTCAGAAAGAGATACACCAATACAGTATATTTATGCATATATATGGAATTTACAAAGATGGTAACAATAACCCTATGTGTGAGACAGCAAAAGAGACACAGAGATAAAGAACAGACTTTTGGACTCTGTGGGAAAAGGCAAGGGTGGAATGATTTGAGAGAATAGCATTGAAACATGTATATTATCATATCTGAAATAGATCACCAGTCCAAGTTCGATGCATGAAACAGGGTGCTCAGGGCTGGTTCACTGGGATGACCCTGAGGGATGGGATGGGGAAGGAGGTGGGAGAGGGGTCCAGGAAGGGGGACACATGCACACCCATGGCTGATTCATGTCAATGTATGGCAAGAACCACTAACAATATAGTAAATTAATTAGCTTCAAATTAAAATTTTAAAATTAATTTAAAAAAAGAAGGATTAAAAAAAATGAGATCTACTTAAATGCAAAAGCTTTTTCTCAGCAAAGAAACAAACAAACAAACAAAAAAACAAAAAGACAAGCCACAGATTGGGAGAAAATATTTGCCAAAGATATGACAGACAAAAGGTTAGTCTCTAAAATTTACAAGCAGCTCATGATGCTTAAAAGCATCAAAGCAAACAGCCCGATCAAAATACTGGCAGAAGACCTGAACAGACTTTTTTCCAAAGAATACATATAGATGGGAAAGAAGCATATAAAATGATGTTCAACATGACTAATTATTGTTGTTATTCAGTCTCTCAGTCATGTCCTACTCTTTGAACTCATGAACTGCATGATGCCAGGGTTCCCTGTTCTTCACTACAGCCCGGAGCTTGCTCAAAAACATGTCCATTGAGTCGATGATGCCATCCAACCATCCTGTTCTCTGTCATCCCCTTCTCCTCCTGCCCTCAATCTTTCCCAGCATCAGGGTCTTCTCCAATGAATCAGCTCTTTGCATGAGGTGGCCGAAGAGTAAAAACTTCACTTTAAACATCAATCCTTCTAATGAATATTTGGGATTGATTTCTTTTAGGATTTAAGGGCTATACAAAAAAAAAATTCATGAACCAGATAATAATGAAGGTGTGATCACCAACCTAGAGCCAGACATCCTGGAGTGTGAAGTCAGCTGGGCTTAGGAAGCATCACTATGAACAAAGCTAGTGGAGGTGATGGAATGCCAGTTGAGCTATTTCAAATTCTAAAAGATGATGCTGTGAAAGTGCTGCACTCAATATGCCAGCAAAGTGGGAAAACTCAGCAGTGGCCACATTACTTGAAAAGGTCAGTTTCCATTCCAATCCCAAAGAAAGGCAATGCCAAAGAATGCTCAAACTACCATAAAATTGCACTCATCCCACACACTAATTAAGTAATGCTCAAAATTCTCCAAGCCAGGCTTCAGCAATACATGAATGGTGAACTTCCAGAAGTTCAAGCTGGATTTAGAAAAGGCAGAGGAATCAGAGGTCAAATTGCTAACATCCACTGGATCATCAAAAAACCAAGAGAGTTCCAGGAAAACATCTACTTCTGCTTTATTGACTATGCCAAAGCCTTTGACTGTGTGGACCACAGCAAACTCTGGAAAATTCTTCAAGAGATTGGAATACCAGACCACTTGACCTGCCTCTTGAGAAATCTGCATGCATGTCAGGAAGCAAGTTAGAAATGGACATGGAACAACAGACTGGTTCCAAATAGGAAAAGGAGTGTGTCAAGGCTGTATATTGTTGCCCTGCTTATTTAACTTATATGAAGAGTATATCATGAGAAACGCTGGGATGGAAGAAGCAAAAGCTGGAATCAAGACTGCCGGGAGAAATATCAATAACCACAGATATGCAGATGACACCACCCTTATGGCAGAAACCAAAGAAGAGCTAAAGAGCCTCTTGATGAAAGTGAAAGAGGAGAGTGAAAATGTTGGCTTCAAACTCAATATTCAGAAAACTAGGATCATGGCATCTGGTCCCATCACTTCATGGCAAATAGATGGAGAAAGAGTGCGAGGCATTTTATTTTATTTTTTTTGACTCCAAAATCACTGCAGATGGTGACTGCAGCCATGAAATTAAAAGACACTCACTCCTTGGAAGAAAAGTTATGACCAACCTACACAGCATATTAAAAAGCAGATACATTACTTTGCCAACAAAGGTCCATCTAGTCAAAACCATGGTTTTTCCAGTTGTCATGTTTGGATGTGAGAGTTGGAATGTTTAGAAAGCTGAACACAAAGAATTGGTGCCTTTGAACTGTGGTATTGGAGAAGGCTCTTGAGAGTCCCTTGGACAGCAAGGAGAACCAACCAGTTCATCCTAAAGGAAACCAGTCCTGAATATTCATTGGAAAGACTGATGCTGAAGCTGAAACTCTAATACTTTGGCCAGCTGATGTAAAGAACTGACTCATTTGAAAAGACTCTGATGCTGGGAAAGATTGAAAGCAGAAGAAGGGGATGACAAGGGATGAGATGGCTGGATGGCATCACCGACTCAATGCACATGAGTTTGAGTAAACTCTTGGAGTTGGTGATGGACAGGGAGGCCTGGTGTGCTGCAGTCCATTGGGTCACAGTCAGACACAACTGAGCAGCTGAACTGAACCAAACTGAGCAGTAACTGGTTTGATCTCCTTGCAGTCCAAAAGATTCTCGAGAGTCTTCTCCAACACTACAATTCAAAAGCATATGTTTTTCAATGCTTGATTTATTTATTATTCAACTCTCACATCTATACAGGACTACTGGAAAAACCATAGTTTTGAGTATACAGACCTTTATAGGCAAAGTAATGTCTCTGCTTTTTAACACACTGTCTAGTTTTGTCATAGTTTTTATTCTATGGAACAAGTGTCCTTTTATTTCCACTAATTGTCAGGGAAATAAAAATCAAAACTACAGTGAGATATCACCTCATGTCAGCCAGAAAGGCTATCATCCAAAAATTCACAAACAATAAATTCTGGTGAGCATGGAGAAAAAGGAATACTCCTACACTCTTAAGTGGAAATATGAATCTGTATAGCCACAATGAAGTACAGTATGGAAGTTCCTTAGAAAAGTAAAAATAGAGTTACCGTATGACCCTGCAATATTACTCCTTGGCATATATCCAGAGAAAAACATGATCCAAAAGGATTCATGTACTCCAGTGTTCATTGCAGCACTGTTTACAGTACACAAGATATGGAAGCAATATAAATGTCTATCAAAAGAGGGATGGATGAAGAAGATGTGGTCATATATACAGAGGAATATCACTCAATCAAGAAAAAAATGAAACAGTGCCACTTGCAGCAATACAGATGGGCCTATGAAAGTGAAAGTGTTAATCACTCAGTCATGTACACCTCTTTGCAACCCCAAGGACTGAATCCCACCAGGCTCCTCTGTCCATGGGATTCTCCAGGCAAGAATGCTGGAGTGGGTTGCCATTTCCTGCTCCAGGGGATCTTCCTGAACCAGGGATTGAACCTGGATATTCTGCATTGCAGGCAGATTCTTTACAATCTGAGCCACTAGGGAAGCCCTATTGAATGAAGTTAAGTTAGAAATAGAAGGAGAAATATTGTATGATGTCCTTTCTATGTGGAATCTAAAAAGAAATTTTACAAATGAACTTCCAAAATAGAAAGAGACTTAGAAAATGAACTTACATTATGGTTGCCAGGGGAAAGGGATAGTTAGGGAATTTGGGAGGGTCATGGTACACACTGATATACTCAAAATGGTTTAACCAACAAAGACCTATTGTATAATATATGGGACACTACTCAACATTATGTACCAACCTGGATGGGAGAGGGGTTTGGGGGAGAAGGGATACATGTATAGGCATGGCTGAGTCCCTTCACTGTTCACCTGAAACTACCACAAAATTATTAATCACCTATACCCCAGTACAAAATAAACAGTTTAAAGTTTAACAAAAAAGAATTTGGGGGCTTTAGGTACAAATTTCTTTGTCAAAACATTGGTTAATGTTGTGTCTTTTGGTTTTTACCAGTGCGAGGGATTAGACCTCAAATGACAAATTCAGCTTCAGATTCCCTTTTCTACATTAACTCAAGAAGGATCAGGCATATCCATTTTACTTATGGTTGGCCATTTTTTGGTCTATTTTTCAGCCAGCCAACCCAACAAACTGTTAGAGTCCTTTCTGTTTTCCTGTGTTGCAACAATAACTGCAAAATTCCTACTTTGTTGGCCTCTTATAAATAAATTCGGCCTGACAGTGTGTCATCCACCTTCCACCTGTACCCTCAGAAAGCCTACATACTGAGTGACAGGTGTGGATGCCCTGGTGAGTGCATGCCTGTGCTAAGTCACTTCAGTCATGTCCAACTCTTTGCAACCCTACGAATTGTAGCCCACCAGACTCCTCTGTCCATGGGATTCTCCAGGCAAGAATACTGGAGTGGGTTGCCTTGCCCTCCTCCAGGGGATCTTCCTGACCCAAGGATCAAGCCCACATCTCTTATCTCCTAAATTGAAAGGTAGATTTTTTTTTACCACTAATGTCACCTGGGAAGAGTGTCTAAAGCCAAAGGAAAAAGTTGTACTTCGTGATGCTTCATTTCTTCTGTCCTGCCTTTTCCATTTATCTTCTTCACTAGGTTGTAAATGAAGTTAGCCTAGTTATTTTTACCAGCAGAACATGGCAGATCAATAAAGCTCTTACTCAACTAACAGATATTCTTAAAAAAAATGGTTGATGTAGAGGAAAGAGAAAAAATGGTAGAATAGAAGGACCTTGAGTTTATCTCCATTAAATGAGCACACCCAAATTACAGCTAACTGCTGAAAAATCAAGAAAAAGTCTAGACCCTATTAAAAACATGACATACATGAAAAGACATAAAGAAGATACAGGTAGGAGATGGTAAACAGATGCACCCATGATATAATTAAATCCCTTTCTCCGAGTGAGTGATCAAAAAACTGGAGACTATATTATAGATATTCCCTCACAGGAGAGAGAGTTTTGAGCCCCTCATCAGACTCCCAAGACTGGGGTCCCAGCATCAGGAGGAGGAACCACAGAGCTTTTGACTTTGAAGGCCAGCAGTGCTTGATTGCAGGAGCTCCACAGGAATGGGGGAAAGTGAAACTCCACTCTTTGAGGGTACACATAAGGCCTGTGCACATCAAGACCCATAACAAAAGCAGTGACTTCACAGGAGCCAGGTCCAGACCTACATAATGGTCTTGGAGAGTCTTCTGGAGGGATGAGGTGTGGTTGTCATTGACTCTGGGTTCAAGGACACTGGTGGCAGAGATATCTGTGAGTATTCATTGGGATAAATTCTCCTAGATGCTTACATTTTGGAGTCAATTGGTCCCTGAATAACTGCATGGAGGTTCCAGGGCTGGTGTGCCTCATGCCAAACATCCAACAGGGTGGGAACAGAGCCACGTCTATCCAAAGACAGGATGATTACAGATTTCCTGCGTCCACAGTAACCTCTGAATATGCCTCTTGGCAGAGCCATACCCACCAGAGAGTCCCAGTTCTACCCACCAGTGGGAGGGCACTAGTTCTGAGGCAGGAGATAGTTGGCCCCTTGTTCACACAGCTTAGGGAGGGAAAATGATGGGTTCCAGACTGGACACTCACCATCAGCCCCATGTTTACATTTCTTGAGGAAAGAGACAAATGGGCTCCAGTCCACATATTTATGCCTGGACTACTGACTACATTTTGAGATCTATACTTGGATATAAGAAATAAATACAGGAATCCAGACATTGGATACTTTATGGTAAAAACAGAAGAGCTAACCCTGTTAAGAGATCAAGAGGTCACACATTTCCCATCCTTGTGGCAAGGGTGATGGTAAACATGCACAAAATGTCTCATAGGGTCAAAAAGCAGGGGACGCCAGACATAATAAATCTTTCTGTCCCCTCCTGTATGCCTCTGTGATGAAATCCATCTTTACTGAGAGGTGAGAGCACACCCAGGGGAGGTTCTGAGACAGATCAACAAGGGGGAATCAGAGCAAAACAACTGATTGAGAAGACTGTTCCCTTATACAGAATTTAAAGTTCCCAAAGGTACAACTTTAGCAACTCTCTAGCTGAGAGTTGTAGTTACCCACATATCTTTCTATATATACTCTGCTTGTCTAATAAACACTTTACTTCCTTCTATTCTATATCCTTGTCTGATTTCTCCTTACAAGGTAGACAAAGACTAGAGACTTAGATCCTAGCTACTGGCTGCTGTGGCTTAGCAGTTAGGACTTCTGGTTGCCAATGAGATGACCAGCATTTGGTTCCCAATCAGATAACTGAGGCCTTGCTTCCAGTTGCTGCTTACTGCAAGCCATTACTCACTGCTGCACGTTTCCAAAAGCAGCCCCTCCCATGAGGAAGATGCACAAGCCTCTACATTAGTCATATACACCAGGGAGCAGACACTAAAAGCAGGGAAACTACAATACTGGAGCCTGAAGAACTGAATTCACACACCAAGAAACTACCTTGGAACCAGCATGTTCTGACCCTTGGGTGATAAGAGGGGAATGTACTTCTGGGACACTCAGGAAAGGCCCCACAGAGGGCCACTTCTCCAAGATCTAAAAACATAAACTTTCACATATGTTAAAAAAAAAAAAGCTAAAAATAAAATTACCATATGACTCAACAACCACAATACTGGGTATATACACTGAGGAAATCATAATTGAAAAAACGTACATGTCCATTGTACACAACAATGTCCATTACAGCACTATTTACAACAGCTCAGGTCAGTTCAGTTGCTCTGTGTTGTCTGACCTTTTGACACCTCATAGACTGCAACCCACCAGGCTTCTCTGTCCTTCATCATGTCCCAACAATTGCTCAAACTCATGTCCCTTGAGTTGATGATGCCATCAAACCATCTCATCCTCTGTCACCTCCTTTTCCTCCTTCCCTCAATCTTTCCTAGCATCAGAGTCTTTTCCAATGAGTCAGTTCTTGGCATCAGGTGGCCAAATATGGGAGCTTCAGCTTCAGCATCAGTACTTCCAATGAATATTCAGGGTTGATATCAGTTGTTCAAAGCTCAGAGTTCTTTATGTTACAACTCTCACATTTTTACATCACTACTGGAAAAACCATAGCTTTGACTATTCAGACCTTTGTCAGCAAAGTAACGTCTCTGCTTCCTAATAGGCTGTCTAGGTTTGGCATAGTTTTTCTTTCATGGAGCAAGTGTCTTTTAACTTCTTGGGTGCAGTGATTTTGGAGCCCAAGAAAACAAAGTCTGTCACTGTTTGCATTATTTACCCATGTATTTGCCATGAAGTGATGGGACCAGATGCCATAATCTTTGTTTTTTGAATGTTGAGTGTTAAGCCAGCTTTTTCACTCTCCTCTTTCACCTTCATCAAGATGCTCTTTAGTTTCTCTTTGCTTTCTGCCCTAAGGGTGCTCAAAATTCTCCAAGTCTGGCTTCAGCAGTACGTGAACAGAGACCTTCCAGATGTACAAACTGTATTTTGAAAAGTGAGAGGAACAAGAGATCAAATTGCCAACATTCATTGGATCATAGAAACAATGAGAATTCCAAAATGACATCTAAGTTCGTTAACTATGCTAAAGGCTTTGACTGTGTGTTCTGTGGTGTTTTCAGTTGCTTAGTTGTGTCCAACCCTTTGTGACTCCATGGACTGTAATATGCCAGGCTCCTCTGTCCAGGAGTATTCTCCAGGTAAGAATACTGGAGTGGGTTGCCATGCCCTCCTCCCAGGGATCTTTCCAATCCAGAGATCAAATGTGAATCACATCAAACTGGGAAATTCTTAAAGAGATGGGAATGCCAGACCACCTTACCTGCCACCTGAGAAATCTGTATGCAGATCAAGAAGCACCAGTTAGAACTGGACATGCAACAATGGGCTGGTTCAAAATTGGGAAAGGATTATGTCAAGGCTGTATATTGTCACCCTACTTCTTTAAGTTATATGAAGAGTACATCATGTGAAATTCCATGCTTCATGAATTACAATATGGAATCAACATTGCCAGTGGAAATAAAAATAACTTCAGGTATGCAGATGATACCACCCTTAGGGCAGAAAGCAAAGAGAAACTAAAGAGCATCTTGATGAAGGTGAAAGAGGAGAGTGAAAAAGCTGGCTTAACACTCAACATTCAAAAAACATACTTTTTACCTGGAGAATACCCATGGACAGAGGAGCCTGGCATATTATAGTCCATGGAGTCACAAAGAGTTGGACACAACTAAGCAACTGAAAACACCACAGAACACATAGTCAAAGCCTTTAGCATAGTCAACAAACTTAGAATTTAGGTCATACCTGAATGGCCTAGTGTTTTTCCTTACTTTCTTCAATTTAAGTCTGAATTTGGAAATAAGGAATTCATGATCTGAGCCACAGTCAGCTCCTGGTCTTATTTTCACTGATTGTATAGAACCTCTCTGTTTTCAGCTGCAAAGAATATCATGAATCTGATTTCAGTATTGGCCATCTGGTGATGTCCATGTGTAGTGTTGTCTCTTATGTTGTTGGCAGCAAGTGTTTCCTATGACCAGTGCATTCTCTTGGCAAATACTATTAGCCTTTGGCACACTTCATTTTGTACTGCAAGGACAAGCTTGCCTCTAACTCCAGGTATCTTTTGACTTTTTACCTTTGCACTCCAGTCCCCCATGATAAAAAGAACATTATTTTTTGGTGCTAGTTCTAAAAGGCCTTGTAGGTCTTCATAGAATTGATCAGCTTCAGCTTCTTCAGCATTTGTGTTTGGGGCGTAGACTTGGATTATTGTAATATTAAATGGTTTGACTTGGAAATGAACCAAGATCATTCAGTTATTTTTGAGACTGCACCTAAGTACTGCATTTTGAACTCTTTTGTTGACTATGAGGGTTACTTCATTTCTTCTAAGGGATTCTTACTGATAGTAGTAGATATAATGGTCAACTGAATTAAAATCATCCATTCCCATCCATTTTAGTTCACTGATTCCTAAAATGTCGATATCCACTCTTGAAATCTCCTGTTTGACCACTTTCAATTTGCCTTGATTCATGGACCTAACATTCCAGGTTCCTATGCAATAGTGTTCTTTACAATATTGGACTTACACCACCAGACACATCCACAACCGGACATTGTTTCTGCTTGGGATCAGCCTTTTTATTCCTTCTGGAGCTATTTCTCCACTGTTCTATAGCATATTGGGCACCGACCTAGGGGGTCACACTTTCAGTGTCATATCATTTTGCCTTTTCATACTGTTCGTGGGGTTCTCAAGACAAGAATGTTGAAGTGGTTTGTCATTCTCTTCTCCAGGAGACCATGTTTTGTCAGAACTTTCCATCATAGCCTGTCCGTCTTGGGTGGCTCATAGTTTCATTGAGTTAGACAAGCCTGTGATCCATGTGATCAGTTTGGTTAGTTTTTTGTGATTGTGGTTTTCATTCTGTCTGCCTCTGATAGATGAGGATAAGAGGCTTGTAGAAACTTCCTGTTGGGAGATGCTGGCTGTCAGGAAAGCTGAGTCTTACTCAGGTGGGCAGGACAATGCTCAGTAATTTCTCATCCAACTTTCTGCTGATGGGTGTGGCTGTGTTCCCTCCCTGCAGTTTGACCCGAGGCCACGCTATGGTAGGAATAATGGCCACCTCCTCCAAAAGGATTTATTCCAGCATGCCACACTGCTGCAGTCAGTAGCCCTGAACACATAGCAAGCCATTGTTGACACACCCTTCCACTGAAGTCTGCCAAATATTCACTGGCAAGTCTCACTCAGTGTCTTTCGGGGTCTCTCATCCTTTCTCCTGAATTCTAATGTGCACCAGGTTTGGTTTGTGTCCTCCAACAGTCTCTGTTTCCCTGTCCTGTGGAAGTTCAGTAATCAAATCCCACTGACACCAAAGTCAAATTTCCTGGGGGTTCTCAGTCCCTTTGCCAGATCTCCAGGTTAGGAAATCCGTTGTGGGCCCTAGAACTTTCACAACAGTGTGAAAACTTCTTTGGTATAATTGTTCTTCAGTTTGTGAGTTGCCTGCTCAGCAGCTCCTTAGAGGAGCTAATGGCAACCTCCTCCAAAGAGGGCTTATGCTTCATACTACACATCCCAGGACTGTTGCTGCCACAGCCTCTGTCCCTGCTGCAGGCCGCTGCTGACCCATGCCTCCACAGGAGACACTCAAGCACTCAAAACCAGCTCTGGCTCAGACTATTGTGGAGGCCATGCTCCTTTCCCTGGTTATTGGTGCACACAAGGTTTTGGAAAACTCAGCAGTGGCCACAGGGCTGGAAAAGGTCAGCTTTCATTCCAATCCCAAAGAAGGAACACGCCAAAGAATGTGCAAACTACCACACAATTATACTCATTTCACGTCATGATCATGCTAACAAGGTCATGTTCAAAATTTTTCTAGCTAGGCTCCAATAGTACATAAACTAAGAACATTCAAATCAAAAACTGAATTTAGAAAAAGGAGCGGAATGAGAGATCAAATTGCCAATATCCATTAGATCACAGAAAAAGCCAAGGAATTCTAGGGGGAAAAATCCACTTCTGCTAAATTGACTACACTTAAGTTTTTGTCATGTGTGGAACATGACAAAGTGAAGAATTCTTAAGGAGATGGGAATACCAGACTCGCTAATCTGCCTCCTGAGAATCCTGTATGAAGGTCAAGAAGCAAAAGCTAGAACTGGACATGGAAAAATGACCTGGTTCAAAATTGAGAAAGGGGTACATCAAGGCTGTATATTATCACTCTGCTTATTTAATGATATGCAGAGTACATCACGTGAAATGCTGGGCTGGATGAATCACAGACTGGAATCAAGATTGCCAAGAGAAATATCAATAACCTCAAATATTCAGAGTCCACTTTCATTTCTGAATTCAGCCAAGAAATTAAAAGATGCTTGCACTTTGGAAGAAAAGTTATGACCAACCTAGACAGCATGTTGAAAAGCAGAAACATTACTTTGCCAACAAAGGTCTGTATAGTGAAAGCTATGATTTTTCTAGTAGTCATGGAAAGATGTGAGAGTTGGACTATAAAGAAAGCTGAGCACAGAAGAATTGACACTTTTGAGCTGTGGTGTTGGGGAAGACTCTTGAGAGTCTGCAAAGAGGTCCAACCAGTCCATCCTAAAGGAAATCAGTCCTGAATATGTATTGGAAGGACCGATGCTGAAGTTGAAACGCCAATACTTTGGCCACCTGATGCGAAGAACTGACGTATTGAAAAAGACCCTGATGCTGGGAAAGATTGAAGGCAGGAGGAGAAGGGGATGACAGAGGATGAGATGGCGGATTGCATCACCAACTCAGTGAACATGGGTCTGAGTAAACTCCAGGAGATGGTGATGGATAGGGAAGCCTGGCGTCCTTGGGGTCACAAAGAGTCAGACACGACTGAGAGACTGGACTGAACTTAACTGAATGGCAGAAAGCAAAGAGGAAGTAGAAAGCCTTTTAATGAAGGTGAAATTGAGGAGTGAAAAAGCTGGCTTAAAACTCAACATTCAAAGAACTAAGATTGTGGCATCTGGTCAGGTAACTTCATGACAAATAGATCGGGAAACAATGGAAATAGTGACATACTTCACTTTCTTGGACACCAAAATCACCATGGATGGTGACTGCAGCCATGAAATTAGAAGACACTTGCCCCATGGAAGAAAAGCTATGCCAAACCTAGACAATGTATTAAAAAGCACAGATATCACTTTGCCAACAAAGGTCCTATACCCAAACCTATTGTTTTTCCAGTGGTTGTGTACAGATGTGAGTGTTGTACCGTAAAGAATGCTGAGCACTGAAGAAGTGATCCTTTTCAACTGTGGTCCTGGATAAGACTCTTGAGATTCCCTTGGACACAAAGGAGATCAAATCAGTCTATCCTGAATAAAATAGACCCTGAATATTCATTGAAAGGTCTAATGCTGAAGCTAAAGATCCAATACTTTGGACACCTGATGTGAAGAGCCAGTTCATTGGAAAAGACCCTGGTGCTAGGAAAGATTGAGGTGAGGACAAAAAGGAGGTGACAGAGGAGGAGATTGTTCGATGGCATCATTAACTCAATGGACATGAGTTGAGGAAACTCTGGGACATAGTGAAGGACAGGGAAGCCTGGGGTGTTTCAGTCCTTGGGGTCAGAGTGTCAGACATGGCTTAGTGACTAAATAACAACAACAACAGAACATGAAACCAACCTAGATATCCATCAACAAATGAGTAGAAAAATAAGTTATGGTACATGTACAAAATGAAATATTACTCCATCATAAAAAGGAACACATTTGAGTCAGTTCTAATCAGGTGTATATACCTAGAGCCTATTATACAGAATGAAGTATGTCAGAAATAGATAGACATATATGATATATTAATGCACATATATGGAACCTAGAAAGATGTTACTGGTGAACCCATCTGTAATAAAGCAATGGAGAAACAGACATAGAGAACAGATTTGTGGATATGGTAGCGGGGAGGAGAGGGTGGGATGAATTGAGAGAGCAGCATTGAAACATACACATTACTATATGTAAAACTAGATATCCAGTGGAAATTTAATGAATGATCCAGTGTTCTCTGAGGGGAGCAGCAACCTAGAGGGGTGGTATGTGACGAGAGGAGGGAAGTAGTTTCAAGAGGGAGGGAACACACATACCCCTATACCTGATTCATATTGATATATGGTAGAAATCAATGCAGTGTTATAAAGCAATTATCCCCCAATTATAAACAAACAAATAAAAAGAAATTTAGACAAAATGAGGCCAGAAAGGACTATATTCAAGACAATAGAACAATATAAAACCGAGGAAGGACAGCGAAGATAAGTAGAGACAGGCAATCTTTTCAGTCATGATCATAAAGAAGATCCAAGATTTTGAGGAAAGAATAAATACAAAGAATGATAAGTCAGTGGAAGTTTTTAACAATCAGAGAATTTGATATAAAGAAGAATCAAAAAAGTTGAAGAGAACAATAATTTAATGAAAACCACACTAGAAGAAATCAATATCAGAATAAATGAGGCTAAATAACAGATTTCAGAGGAGCAACCCCACATTCAAGGAGCGGTGGCTGCGCAGGCGCAGGAGAGCTGAGAGAAGCTACTCCATGTTCAAGGTCAGGAGGGGAGGATGTGAGGAGATACCCCAAGTACAAGGTAAGGGAAACCCAAGTAAGACAGTAGGTGTTGTAAGAGGACATCAGAGGGCAGACACACTGAAAATATAAATATAGAAAACTAACCAATCTGATCACACAAACTACAGCCTTGTCTAACTCAGTGAAACTAAGCCATGCTGTGTGGGGCCAACCAAGACGATTGGATCATAGAGGAGAAGTCTGACAGAATGTGGTCCCATGGAGAAGGAAATGGCAAACCACTTCAGTATTCTTGCCTTGAGAACCTCATGAACAGTATGAAAAGGCAAACAGATAGTACACTGAAGGATGAACTCCCCGGTCAGTAGATGCCCAATATGCTACTGGAGATTAGTGGATAAATAACTCCAGAAAGAATGAAGGGATGGAGCCAAAGCAAAACAAATACCCAGTTGTGGATGTGACTGGTGATAGAAGCATGGTCTGATGCTGTAAAGAGCATAGGAATCTGGAATGTTAGGTCTATGAATCAAGGCAAATTGGAAGTGGTCAAACAGGAGATGGCAAGAGTGAGCATCGACATTCTCAGAATCAGCTAACTGAGATGGACTGGAATGAGTGAATTTAATTCAGATGACCATTACATCTACTATTGTGGGAATGAATCCCTTAGAAGAAATGGAGTAGCCATCATGATCAACAAGAGTCTGAAATGCAGTACTTGTATGCAATCTCGAAAATGACAGAATGATCTCTGTTCATTTCCAAGGCAAACCATTCAATATCATAGTAACCCAAGTTTATGCCCCAAACAGTAACACTGATGAAGCTGATGTTGAATGGTTCTATGAAGACCCACAAGACATTTTAAAACTAACACCCAAGAAAAGATGTCATTTTCATTATAGGGGACTGGAATGCAAATGAAGGCAGTCAGGAAACACCTGGAATAACAGGCATATTTGGCCTTGTAGTACAGAATGAAGCAGGGAAAAGGTTAATAGAATTTTGCCAAGAGAATGCACTGGTCATTACAAACACCCTCTTCCAACAACACAAGAGAAGACTCTACATATGTACATCACCAGATGGTCAACACCAAAATCAGATTGATTATATTCTTTGCAGCCAAACATGGAGAAGCACTATACAGTTAGCAAAAACAAGACCGGGAGCTGACTGTGGCTCAGATCATGAACTCCTTATTGGCAAATTCAGACATAAATTGAATAAAATAGGGAAAACCACTAGACCAGTCATGTATGACGTTAATCAAATCCCTTATGATTATACAGTGGAAATGAGAAATAGATTTAAGGGACTAGAGCTGATAGACAGAGTGTCTGATGAACTATGGGTAGAGGTTCATGACATTTTACAGGAGACAGGGATTAAGACCATCCCCATGGAAAAGAAACGTAACAAAGCCAAATGGCTGTCTAAAGCAGTCTTACAAACAGCCGTGAAAAGAAAGGAAGTGAAAAGCAAAGGAGAAAAAGAACGATATTCCCACCTAAATGCAGAGTTCCAAAGAATAGCAAGGAGAGATAAGAAAGCCTTCCTCAGCAATCAATGCAAAGAAATAGAGGAAAACAACAGAATGGGAAAGACTAGAGATATCTTCAAGAAAATTAGAGATACCAAGTGATTATTTCATGCAAAGATGGGCTCGATAAAGGATAGAAATGGCATGGACCTAACCAAAGCAGAAGATATTAAGAAGAGGTGGCAACTATTCTACTCAAACTCTTCCAGAAAATTGCAGAGGAAGGTAAACTTCCAAACTCATTCTATGAGGCCACCATCACCCTAATTTCAAAACCCAACAAAGATTCCACAAAAAAAGAAAACTACAGGCCAATATCACTGATGAACTTAGATGCAAAAATCCTTAAAAAAATTCTAGCAAATAGAATCCAACAACACATCAAAAAGATCATACATCATGATCAAGTAGGCTTTATCCCAGGGATGCAACGATTCTTCAATATTTGTGAATCAATCAATGTAATACACCACATTAACAAATTGAAAAATAAAAATCACATGATTATCTCAATAGATGCAGAGAAAGCCTTTGACAAAATTCAACATCCATTTATGATAAAAACCCTCCAAAAAGTAGGAATAGAAGGAACATACCTCAACATAATAAAAGCTATATATGACAAACCCACAGCAAACATTTTCCTCAATGATGAAAAGCTGGAAGCATTCCCCCTGAAATCAGGAACAAGACAAGGATGCCCACTCTCACCCCTACTTTTCAACATAGTTTTGGAAGACTTGGCCACAGCAATCAGAGCAGATAAAGAAATTAAAGGAATCCAGATTGGAAAAGAAGAAGTAAAACTCTCTCTGTTTGCAGATGACATGATCCACTATACTGAAAACCCTAAAGACTCTACAAGAAAATTACTAGAACTAATCAGTGAATATAGCAAAGTTTCAGGATACAAAATCAACACTCAGAAATCCCTGGCATTCCAATACACGAACAATGAGAAATCACAAAGAGAAATTAAGGAAACAATTCCATTCACCATCGAAACAAAAAGAATAAAATACTTAGGAGTATTTCTACCTAAAGAAACAAAAGACTTGTATATAGAAAACTATAAAACACTGATGAAAGAAATCAAAGAGGACACAAACATATGGAGAAAGGTGCTGTGTTCGTGGACTAGAAGAATCAATATATTGAAAATGAGTATACTACCCAAAGCAATCTATAGATTCAATGCAATTCCTATCAAGCTACCAGAGGTCTTCTTTAAAGAATTAGAACAAATAATTTCTCAATTTGTATGGAAATACAAAAAACCTCGTATAGGCAAAGCAATCTTGAGAAAGAAGAATGTAACTGGCGGAATCTACCTACCTGACTTTAGGCTATACTACAAATCCACAGTCATTAAGACAGTATGGTACTGGCACAAAGACAGAAATATAGATCAATGGAACAGAATAGAAAGCCCAGAGATAAATCCACGCATCTATGGACACCTTATCTTTGACAAAGGAGGCAAGAATATACAATGGAGAAAAGACAACCTCTTTAACAAGTGGTGCTGGGAAAACTGGACAGCCACTTGTAAAAGAATGAAACTAGAACACTTTCTAACACCATACACAAAGATAAAGTCAAAGTGGATCAAAGATCTAAGCATAAGACCAGAAACTATAAAACTCCTAGAGGATAACATAGGCAAAACACTCTCTGACATAAACCAAAGCGGGATACTCAATGACCCACCTCCCAGAATACTGGAAATAAAAACACAAATAAACAAATGGGACCTAATTAAAATTAAAAGCTTCTGCACAACAAAGGAAACTATAAGCAAGGTGAAAAGACAGCCTTCAGAATGGGAGAAAATAATAGCCAGTGAAGCAACTGACAAACAATTAATCTCATAAATATACAAGCAACTCCTGCAGCTCCATTCTAGAAAAATAAACGACCCAATCAAAAAGTGGGCCAAAGAACTTAACAGACATTTCTCCAAAGAAGACATAAAAATGGCTAACAAACACATGAAAAGATGCTCAACATCACTCATTATCAGAGAAATGTAAATCAAAACCACAATGAGGTATCACTTTACACCAGTCAGAATGGCTGTAATCCAAAAGTCTACAAGCAATAAATGCTGGAGAGGATGTGGAGAAAAGGGAACTCTCCTACACTGTTGGTGGGAATACAAACTAGTACAGCCACTATGGAAAACAGTGTGGAGGTTCCTTAAAAAGCTGCAAATAGTCCTGCCATATGACCCAGCAATCCCACTGCTGGGCATATACACTGAGGAAACCAGAATCGAAAGAGCCACATGTACCCCAATGTTCATCGCTGCATTGTTTACAATAGCCAGGACATGGAAGCAACCTAGATGCCCATCAACTGACGAATGGATAAGAAAGCTGTGGTACATATACACAATGGAATATTACTCAGCATTAAAAAAAAATTCATTTGAATCAATTCTACTCAGATGGACGAAACTGGAGCCCATTATCCAGAGAGAAGTAAGCCAGAAGCAAAAACAACAATACAGTATATTAACACAAATGTATGGAATTTAGAAAGACAGTAACAAGAACCCAACATGAGAGACAGCAAAAGGAACGCAGATGTATAGAATAGACTCGTGGACTCTGTGGATGAGGGAAAGGGTGGGATGATATGGGAGAATGGCATTGAAACATGTTAATTATCATATGTGTAATCAATCGCCAGCCCAGGATTGATGCTCGGGGCTGGTGCAGCGAGATTTCCCAGGGGTGAGGGAGGAGGGAGGGGGGTTCCGGAGGGGAAGCATATGGAAACCCATGGTGATATCATGACAATTTATGGCAAAAACAATAAAAAAGAAAGAAAGAAAGAGGGTAAGGATTTGGAGGAGGCTTGATTTGGACTAGAAATGAGAAATGTCTGAGAGAAAGAGCAAAATAAAGGAAGAGGTAAATATAAAAAAAAGAAGTAGAAAGACATCACATCACTATCACTTATATATGGAATCTAAAATATGACACAAGTGAACTTATCTATGCAATGGAAACAGACTCATGGAGAACAGGCTGATGGTTGCAAAGGAGTAGGGGGAGGGAACAAATGAATTGGGAATTTGGACTTAGCATATGTAAACTGTTACATATAGAGGAGATAAATAAGAAGGTCCAACTGTATAACACAGAGAACTCTAATCAATATCCTGTGATAAAGTTTAATGGAAAATAATATGGAAAATATATAAGTGAATCATTTTCCTGTACAAGAGAAATTAATGCAACATTGTAAATTAACTATTTTCAATTAAAAAAATTAAAGAATTTAAAAAAAGAAAGAATCGGAGAGACTGCTCCATCACCACACATCGACTCAGCTCAGTTCTTCTTCTGCTGACGCCACCCATCCATCAAGAAACCTGGACCCTGCCGAGGCTGGACCCCGGAATATACGCTAACAGTGAGGAAACCTAGACTCACCCACCAGAAAACCACACAAGCCTTTCCACCCAGGAAACTTCGACAAACCACGCATCCAACCCCTCCCATAGAGAGGAATCCCCACAATAAAGGGACAACACAGCAAGATAAACAAGATGAAAAGGCAGAGAAATACCCAGCAAGTAAAGGAACAGGATAAATACCCCCTAGACCAAACAAAAGACGAAGAGATAGGAAGTCTACCTGACAAAGAATTCCGAATAATGATAGTGAAAACGATCCAAAACCTGGAAAATAAGTTGGAGTTACAGCTCAATAACCTGCAGGCAAGGATTGAGAAGATGCAGGTAAGCTTTAACAAAGATTTAGAAGAAATGAAAAAGAGACAAAATACAATGAATAATGCAATAAATGAGATCAAAAACACCCTGGAGGGAACCAACAGTAGAAAAACAGAGATAGAAGACAGAATAAGTGAGGTAGAAGACAGAATGACAGAAATAAATGAAACAGAAAGGAAAAATGAAAAAAGAATTAAAAGAAATGAAGACAACCTTAGAGACCTCTGGGACAATATTAAACGCACCAATATTCGAATCATAGGAGTCCCAGAAGAAGAAGACAAAAAGAAAGACCATCAGAAAATTCTTGAAGAGATAATTGTAGAAAACCTCCCTAAATTGGGGAAGCAAATAGCCACTCAGGTCCAAGAAACACAGAGAATCCCAAATAGAATGAACCCCAAGCGGGACACCCCAAGACACATATTAATCAAATTGGCAAATATCAAATACAAAGACCAAATATTAAAAGCAGCAAGGGAGAAGCAAAAGATAACTCACAAGGGGAATCCCATAAGGATAACAGCTGATCTCTCAACAGAAACGCTTCAGGCCAGAAGGGAATGGCAAAACATACTTAAAGTCATGGAAGAAAACAATCTACAACCCCGACTACTCTACCCAGCAAGGATCTCATTCAAATTTGAAGGAGAATTCAAAATTTTCTCAGACAAGCAGAAACTGAGAGAATTCAGCAATACCAAACCAGCCCTCCAACGAATGCTAAAGGATCTTTCCTAGATAGGAAACACCGATGGGATAGATAATCTGGAGCCCAAAACAATAAAATAAGTGGCAGCGGGATCATACTTATCAATAATTACCTTAAATGTAAACGGGCTGAATGCCCCAACCAAAAGACAAAGATTGGCCGATTGGATACAGAAACAAGACCCCTATATATGTTGTCTACAAGAGACCCACCTCAAACCTAGGGACACATATAGACTGAAAGTTAAAGGCTGGAAAAAGATATTCCATGCAAATAAAGACCAAAAGAAAGCAGGAGTGGCAACACTCATATCAGATAAAGTAGACTTTAAAATAAAGGCAGTGAAAAGAGATAAAGATGCACACTACATAATGATCAAAGGATCAATTGAGGAAGAAGAAATAACAATTATAAATATTTATGCACCTAACATAGGAGCTCCACAATATGTAAGGCAAATGCTAACAAATATGAAAGGGGAAATCAACAACAACACAATAATAGCAGGAGACTTTAATACACCACTCACACCAATGGATAGATCAACTAGACAGAAAAGTAACAAGGAAATTCAAACTTTAAATGAAACAATAGACCAACTAGACCTAATTGATATCTATAGGTCATTCCACCCCAAAACAAGGAATTTCACCTTTTTCTCAAGTGCACATGGGACCTTCTCCAGGATAGATCACATCCTGGGCCATAAATCTAACCTTGATAAATTCAAAAATATTGAAATCATCCCAAGCATCTTTTCTGACCACAATGCAGTGAGATTAGATATCAACTACAGGAGAAAACCTCTCAAAACTTCCAACATATGGAGGCTCAACAACACACTGCTGAATAACCAACAAATCGCAGAAGAAATTAAAAATGAAATTCAGTTATGCATGGAAACGAATGAAAATGAAAACACAACAGCTCAAAACCTATGGGACACTGTGAAAGCAATGCTAAGGGGAAAGTTCATAGCAATACAAGCTCACCTCAGGAAACAAGAGAAAAATCAAATAAATGACCTTACTATACACCTAAAGCAACTAGAAAGGGAAGAGATGCAGAAGCCCAGGTCTAGTAGAAGGAAAGAAATCTTAAAGATCAGGGAAGAAATTAATGCAAAGGAATCAAAAGTGACCATAGCAAAAATCAACCAAGCCAAAAGCTGGTTCTTTGAGAAGATAAATAAAATTGACAAACCGTTAGCCAGACTCATCAAGAAACAAAGGGAGAAGAACCAAATCAACAGAATTAGAAATGAAAACGGAGAGATCACAACAGAAAACACAGAAATACAAAGGATCATAAGAGACTATTATCAGCAACTTTATGCAAATAAACTGGCCAACCTGGATGAAATGGACAAATTCCTAGAAAAGCACAATTTTCCAAGACTAAACCAGGAAGAGATAGATAATATTAATATTCCCATCACAAGCATGGAAATTGAAACTGTAGTCAGAAATCTTCCAACAAACAAAAGCCCAGGACCAGATGCTTTCACAGCTGAATTCGACCAAAAATTCAGAGAAGAGCTAACACCTATTATACTCAAACTTTTCCAGAAAATTGCAGAGGAAGGTAAACTTCCAAACTCATTCTACGAGGCCACCATCACCCTAATTCCAAAACCCGAAAAAGATGCCACAAAAAAGGAAAACTACAGGCCAATATCAGTGACGAACATAGATGCAAAAACCCTTAACAAAATTCTAGCAAACAGAATGCAACAACATATTAAAAAGATCATACATCCTGATCAAGTAGGCTTTATCCAAGGGATGCAAGGATTCTTCAATATTCTCAAATCAATCAATGCAATACACCACATTAACAAACTGAAAAATAAAAATCACATGATTATCTCAATAGATGCAGAGAAAGCCTTTGACAAAATTCAACATCCATTTATGATAAAAACCCTCCAAAAAGCAGGAATAGAAGGAACATACCTCAACATAATAAAAGCTATATATGACAAACCCACAGCAAACATTATCCTCAATGGTGAAAAACTGAAAGCATTTCCCCTGAAGTCAGGAACAAGACAAGGGTGCCCACTCTCACCACTACTATTCAACATAGTTTTGGAAGTCTTGGCCACAGCAATCAGAGCAGATAAAGAAATAAAAGG